>JAPYZC010002240.1:3000-45926 GCA_030522665.1 Ichneumoninae sp. A BG-2022a
CCCCCCCCCCCCCCCCCCCCCCCCCCCCCCCCCCGCCCGAAGAGATTCCCGCTCGCAAAAGTTCCGGGCAAGACGGAACTTTAAATTAAATCATGTCCCGCGAAGACGCAAGACGGCGCATGGTTTCGCGCACACCGCGTCCACGTCGCGAGACATCCGGACGCATCTGCATAGAGCCTCGCTACACGATTCGCCATTGCTATTCCCAACGCTCCAGCGACGCTACACCGGAAGCCGAGGACGGGAAGGGCGGAGCGGACGCAGAAGAAGGCTGACGCGCGGATGGAACTCGAAACTTTTCCACTACTCGTGGTTACGCCGAATCGCGAATTCTGCAGCGGGGGGGGGGGGGCGAAAGGGGGCCAAAAACGAAATATAAACATTCGAGGGAGAGAACCGGAAGCGTAGGTGGTGGAACGTGGTTCCGGTAAACGGAAGCACGGGAGAGATAAAACGCGACCAGACGAAGAAGAACGAGGAGTCTCCGCGTCCTCGGCACGGCGACTACTTCCGGTTCGCCGGCTGGCGGGGCTTCATTGAAATCGCAAGAATCGCGATTTTCGAGGCGGGGGAGAACGATCGAAGTGGCGCGGATAAGAATCTCGGCGCTGGTTATCGGCTCGAAAAAACTCGGCCAGATCTCTCAAACTGTCTCTCCGCCATATTCGCTGGTTAGTTTTTAGCGTCGAATGGAACTCCGGCGCACTTCCGGCGATGGACGTCAGCACTCCTGTTAGACGGCACTTGTCATTTTGTTTTACGACTCGGTGGGTCGGGACGCGAGTGTCCACTCGCGGCTGTGCAGGCTTCGATTAGGGCTGTACTGTTGAACTGGTTTGGCCGGCTAAAAAAACTTATCCGGCTAATGAACACTATAGTTTGGCCGGCTAAGCCGTCTTAGCCGGCTAAGATGGTTTGGGCTGCTAAAAATTAGCCACGGCTTAGCCGGCTAAGATCGTTTGGCCGGGTAAACATTAGCCGCAGTTCAGCCGACTATTCTTATTGCCACGAACTTATTTTTATTGCCAACAATAAAATAGCCAATATTATAAAAGTCAAACACGACGTTGGCGTTGAAAAAAGTTGGAAATTTAAGTTTTCACATCACTTCCTCATAAAAGTTTAAAATTGAAACAAAAATGTATCATTTTCTCATAATGTTCCTTTATTCGCAAAGTTTCCTCCGTGAGGAACTTTTTGACTTTTATAATATTTGCTATACAAATTAGTTTGTGGCAATAAGATTTTAAAGGTAATCGAATCTATTGATAGTACAGAAATGAATAAATAGGGTAAAAGTGGGGAATATGGCCCGGTCCATATATCATTGACTTACGTGTTAATTGAGGTGGGCCATATTCACTACTTTTACCCTACAACAGGTAATGTGCCACACATAAATGTCTCATTAATTTCATTAGTTTCCTTGTAATTCACAATAAAAATTAATAGTCGGCTAAACAGCGGCTGATTTTTAGCCGGCCAAACGATCTTAGTCGGCTAAGCCGTGGCTAATTTTTAGCAGCCCAAACCATCTTAGCCGGCTAAGACGGCTTAGCCGGCCAAACTATAATGTCCATTAGCCGGATAAGATTTTGTAGCCGGCCAAGACGGCTCGACTGTACAGCCCTAGCTTCGATGCCGCGGGCGCGATAATGATGCGTTCGAGGAGGATCGAGTTGATAAGGACGCGATCGGACCCGGAAACTTCGTCGCCGCGTGTCAGAAACGCGGAATAAGGTCGAGACGGAGAGAGGAAAGAAATCATTAGCCGGGCTCGGAATGATGCACTTTGGCCGGCGCTGGTCGTTGCCGCTAATGATAATGGTATTTTAAAACAGTTCCAACCCGTCGCCGATCCGACCTCCCGGAACTCCCGACAAAATGGGAAGTTACCGTCGAATTTCAATTTAATTGGACGCTCGCGGTGCCCAAACGTACGGCAAACGAGCCCATTGCCTCGCGATAATGTTACAATAATGGACCTAGTGTCTACACACGGATATAATCGACTGACAAACGCATTGTAGCGAAACAATAACATACACCGTGACGACGCGACACCGGCGACCAAATTATCCGTGACTGTGATAGTTAGTGTTATTAGCGCAATCCATTTCTATTGTGTTTTGTAATTGATCAGCCATTAGTCCATAAACACCGTGGATACCGCGGCCGCGTAATGAAACGCGATGCCTTTTACATTGAAATTCTGTCGGACCTGTAACTTGACAATTAAAATGATTCATCGGTCGTTACGCGGAATTATCGTCGTAGTCGGCGCGCGGAAACTCAGTTTAGGGGCGAATCGCAGTTGTCGGACAGGACGCCATGATCAGCGTATCCTGCATCGTCATTAACGGCACGACGTCACGTACCCGTTGAAGAGGCGGAAATGTATCCGCAATCGTTCGGTTTGTTTGCCCAAGAACGAAGCCGACCAACGGTCGGTTTCGCATGCACGCCTGCGAAAAACGCTTTCGATGATCCGGGCAGAACGGACAATCTGGCGTTGGTTACGGGGACTTTGTCAAATGACGCCAATAACATCGGTCGCGGCTCGCAATCGTTCAATTCTGACAATTCCATGTGATGTCGAAACGACGACCGTAAGACTGTCAAGCTTACACGTTATCGTTTCAATTCGGTATGTTATTGTGCGAATTCAAAGTAGAATTGAAACAATAGGGTAAACGTGGTGAATATGGCCCACGCCGATTAACACGTAAATCAATGATATATGGACCGGGCCATATTCCCCACTTTTACCCTATTTATTTTTTCATTGGCAGCGCGCAAGCAAATTTTACTTCATTCGGTGATATTTTTTTTCACTGTTATCACTCATAACCGCACGCCAATGCGTTATTTTGTAAGGTTCATCATTAACGGCACGACGTCACGTACCCGTTGAACCGGCGGAAATGTATCAGCAACCGTTCTGTTTGTTTACTCAAGAACGAAGCCGACCAACGGTCGGATTCGCATGCACGCCTGCGAAAAACGCTTTCGATGATCCGGGCAGAACGGACAATCCGGCGTTGGTTACGGGGACTTTGTCAAATGACGCCAATAACATCGTTCGCGGCTCGCAATCGTTCAATCAAGTGACAATTCCATGTGATGTCGAAACGACGACCGTAAGACTGTCAAGCTTACACGTTATCGTTTCAATCCGATTTGTTATTGTGTGAATTCAAAGTAGAATTGAAACAATATTTATTTTTTTCATTGGCAGCGGGCAAGCAAATTTTACTTCATTCGGTGATTTTTTTTTCACTGTTATCACTCATAACCACGCCAATGCGTTACTTTGTACGGTTCATCATTAACTGCGCGACGTCAGGTACCCGTTGAACCGGCGGAAATGTATCCGCGATCGTTCGGTTTATTTAGCCGAGGACGAAGCTGACCAACGTTCGGATTCGCATGCACGTCTGTGGCAAACGCCTTCGATGATCCGAGCAGAACGGGCGATCCGCCGCTCGATACGCGGACTTCGCCAAATGACGCCAATAACATCGTTCGAGGCTCGCAATCCTGCTCGATCGATGAGCACCACGAATACTGCGCGGGACTCTCCGCGGTTGGACTCGCCTCGAAGACCTTGCGCGAGGCCGCAGACTTCATTACGATATTGTGAGGTCGCGGTTGACTACTTAACATTGATTTCTTTATAAAATATAAAAATATATATAAAAAATAGTTCCCCCTGGGAACTATTGAAGACTTGGGAACTTCTTCATTTCATAGTTACGACAATGACAAAAAAAAATCATATTTGCAACGCTAATTATAGTTTAGCCAATTGAATTTATTCTACATCCAAAAAAAAATTTATTTGATGGCCACCGTTTATTAAGATTAAGTAAAATATTTATTTAATTTAAATAAATAGTTACTTAAATGAAATAAATATTTATTGAAATCAAAAAAATATTTTACTTAATGTTAATAAACAGTGGCCGTCAAATAAATTTTTTTCTGGGTGTATCAGAAACTATCTATATAGACGTTCCTCCTAGGAACGACTCGTTGTAGTAGGAAATACTATCCTTTCTCTAAGTGTGGAAAAGGCAGGTGTTTTAGAAGATGCTGGAAGCAGCTGTCTAAGATTCATGGAAGGTTAGTCGATATTGAGAAAAACGGAGTAGCCTGTCTGGACATAGGTTTACGTAATGTACGAGCAGACCTTTGAGAAATGGAAAATAGGTATTATTAGGTCTTCCGGTTCGAGCAGTTCACTTGGTGAACTGCACGAACCGTTAATTAAAGCACAAACTGGCAGAGTGACGTTGTCGTACAGAACTTCGGTGACTTGCTAACCAACTACCCTAGAGGAGGGTGGTTCTTATAGGTTTGTCCGTGGGAAAGCGTGGTCAAGTGGGGCGAGAATTCCGGAGTCGGACTGTTCTGAAAACGACGGGTGTTGTCGAAGATGCTGAAAGCAGCTGTCTAAGCTTTATGGAAGGTTAGTCTACATTGAGAAAAACGAAGTAGCCTTTCATGCCATAGGTTTACGTTATGTACGGGCAGACCTTTGAGAAATGGAAAATAGGTATTATTAGGTCTTCCGGTTTGAGCAGTTCACTTGGTGAACTGCGCGAACCGCTCATTAAAGCACAAACTGGCAGAGTGACCGAAGAGAACTCCGGTGACTTACTCACTAGCTAGTCTAGAAGAGGGTGGTTCTTATAGGTTTGTCCGTGGGAAAGCGTGGTCAATTGGGGAGAGAATTTCGGAGTCGGAGTGTTCTGGAAACAGCAAGTGTTGTCGAAGATGCTGGAAGCAGCTGTCTAAAATTCATGGAAGGTTAGTCGATATTGAGAAAAACGAAGTGGCCTTTCTGGCCATAGGTTTACGTTATGTACGGGCAGATCTTTGGGAAATGGAAAATCGGTATTATTAGGTCTTCCGGTAAAAGGTTAGGATGCACGTGCACGTCCTTTCGGAAAGGTGCCGTGACGGGAGTCAGAGCGGCTGGTGTCGTAAATTGTAAGAGCGCCGAAAAGGTGACATTCGGTGTGGACCATCGATACAATATTTGGTCGATTGTTATTGTGAAACAACTCGGCCGATAACGTTCGCCGGTCTGTCCGCCAGCCAAAATCGCACCACTTAACCGACACTTCCGGTGCCGGCGCTCTCTCGCCATATTTCTTGTTATCGCAACGTCGTACACGATAAGCTTTTAGTGCTGCATGGAAGCGCCCGGTGCTGGCAACGATCCCCGACGCTCCTCGGATTAGCGATATGAAACCACTAATAACTCACCGCCAGCGGTTTCAACTACGCGCTCTCTCGGGATTCTAATTAAATAAATGCACTATTAGATTTCACCGCTGGTGCTTTACAAAGGCATTACTGAGTTTGTTTGTTTCTTTTTTTTTTTTTTTTTTTTTCGACGAAGAGCCCTCTCGATGCAATCTCAGTCTTCTCCTACGGGGGAGAATTTGATGAGGCTGGGAGATATCTCATTTCGCGCAAAGTCGCAATTTCTCTTGGATGCTCGGAATGACTGTAATGAATTTAATATTATCGTTGGTAAACAATCGTATTGTGTTGGTAAACGCAGCGCCCGACATCCTAATGGGCTTTAATTCTTAGCCATCCCCGTTTTGCCCCGTTCTCCTCTGCCCGTGCAAGAGTAGGGGAGAGCGGGACAAAATGGCACAGCGGGGCAAAATGGGATTACGAGACAAAACGCAATTTTCCAATAACTTTGGTCGTACGTGGGGCAAAACGGGGTTGAAAATCCGGATGTATCGTTGGGACAAAATTATAGGAAAATTGAGGTTCGCGTCACTGTTCCGTTTTGTCCCACTGTCCCATTTTGCCCCTCTCTTCCCTATACTGAAAAGAAAATATCAATGATTTAAGTAAAATTTGCTTGCGGGCTGCCAAAGAAAAAAAATGTTTCAATTCACACAATTTCATACCGGATTGAAACGATAACATGTCGCCTTGACAGGCTGGCCGTCCATGAAAGTAGAAATCAAACAAACATTTTTTTTTTTCTTCGGCAACCCGCGATCGAATTGTTTTATACAAATCGCCCTCGCGAGCACAACCCGAAAAAAAATTTATTTGACGGCCACCGTTTATTAAGATTGAGTAAAATATTTATTTGATTTAAATAAATATTTATTTAAATTAAGAAAATATTTAGGGGAGAGCGGGGCAAAATGGGGTATTGGGGCAAAACGGGGCAGCGCGGGAAAACGCCATATTCCAATCATTTTTGGATGGGAAAATGGGGCAAAACGGGACAAACAATCCCGATGTACCAGCAGGGCAAAATCGGACACCCACAAATTATTGTAAACTTGAGTTTTGCTCACTGCCCCGTTTTGCCCCGGTGTCCCATTTTGTCTCGCTCTCCCATACTTAAATGAAATAAATATTTATTTAAATCAAATAAATATTTTACTTGATCTTAATAAACGATGGCCGTCAAATCCTTTTTTTCCTGGGTGCAGGTTTTCCTCCGCGGAAAACCTGCTCCGTTTTTTTTTTTTTTTTACAGTACAATAGTACAATCCGCAGCTCTTAGCAAATTGAATCGAAGGTAGGTTCAGCGAGCGCCAAACCGCACCGTTCACCTCGACCACGGCGTGTCTGGATAGTTACAACCACCGGGTTGGCAGTTACATACCGTGTGAGTGCAAAGAGAGAACCATTCGTGCCCACTTCCGCCATCGCATTCTTCAAACTTCGAAATAGGGTTATTGGTTTTCCAACATCCCGTCTATAGCCCTAACTTTCATCTTCCCAAATTGCTGTCACCCTTCTTTTTATCACGCTCTTATTACACTCTTTTTTATCACACTCATCAGTGTTTCGGAATTCTTCGCCACGCCGGCTCTACATTCGTCGGCTAAATTTGAATTTTCCAATTAAACTTCGGGTCCGTAGTCGTTTCGTTACGCCTGCTCGCTACGTAAAGCGTACTTTATAGTGCTTTATAGTGCTACGCGGTGTGTCCTCCAGAATGTCCATATTTCCACCCCCCTTCGTCGTGCCGCAGAATAACCCGAGGCGGTGATTGCTTGCGTCACTCGTTCCAATTGTCTCGACCTGTAGTTTTTCTTTTTTTTCCCCTCGTCGCCGTTGGCCTCGGTCTTTTCATCCGTACGATTCGACGACTCGTGAATCCCCCCCCTCCCTCGTCATTCGATTCCCAACTGAACGATGATATAAACTCGAGAGAAAATTCAGCAAACTTCGTCACGACGAGGCCGCGAATCTGCCGGATGGCACAGGGGCCATTCCTCCCGGCTCCCTGGCCTCCTAGTTATATCTTTCGAGAATCTCTGTTACGCGAATTCTCGTTTCTCGTGGAAAAACGAAATCGTTGTCCCGAGCCATTACGGGCCGCCGGGAGCGACGCTTAACGAGGAAAGTTTTGGGACGAAATTTCGCGTATCTCGTCACTGCGTACATGCACGCGACACGGTCATTCGCACAGAGCGAGAGCCGGTGACAACTGGAAGTATATATATTTATATGTATAATATATATATAGAAATATATACATATATATATATAACAAATTCCATATGTACATATGTATATATGTATATATGGAACTTGTCACTGGAGTTTCCTGAACATCATCCAACTATGCATTCACTTTTTGTTTTGCAACATTCAACTGCCACTGTGCAGCCTCGTTGCAGTTTAATTTCAAGTTTCGTATGAGAATTGTATGTTTAATACCTCATTAGTTTAGTCGTCGCGTTGAGTGCGCGGAGGGTTAAACGATTACCAAAGCCAACCGACTGAGAAATATGTGTGCGATTAAAAATATTGTGTGTAAAGAGCAATGAAGTGTTTAAGGGCTACATTCGTTTCAGGCAAAAAAGATTGTTTCATTTATTTTTCGAGGTAACGCAGAATATAATGGTAAATCCCCCACATTGTGGTTGTTTGGTATTCCAATAACTTTTGAAAAAATTGTAGACCCGTATATTTAAAATTGGACGATTTCCATTTTTTTGAATTACGATTTACAAAATGTTATTTTTTTTAATAAAAATAAGACTGTGTAATCTGTTTATAGATAACTAGCAGGTTGTTGTGGCTGGGACGCTCCGCGCCCTCGCCATGGACTGCGAAATTTAAAAACCGGATATTTAGAATTTTTGAAGTTTTGTCAGAAATCATCACTTCCGGTTTGAAAATCTTATTTTTGACTATCACATCAGAAATGCGTTAATTTCCTGTTGGAAAATCTCACTTTTCGACCGGAAATGACGTCGTACCAAAAGCACGTCACTTCCGGTTTGAATTTTTGGAAAAGTTTGTCAAACGTATTAACAACTGTTTAATTTACATGACAGATATTATAATACATTTAATATTGGATAATATCAGCCGACACACAGTGAGTTACAAATTGCAATCAGTAAATTGCAAAAGTGAATTCGACCGATAAAAATAATCGCTTTTCGATAATCTTCTCGATAACTTAATCTGTGCAACAAGCCCACTATCGCGCGTTAAGCACGAGAGAACGATGTTTCGTTCGCGTGCGATTGCTATCTCACCTCCGGGTGGCGCAGTGAAATGTTAAATTTATCATGCAACCCCAGCGAGTTTCTCGTTTGGCGGAAACACTCGTATAGTTAAGTGCATATTATGAGCTCGCGGCTCATATACTATGTATTTCACCCGTCAACGCCCCCGCAGAGAGTGACGAGAGTTATGATGGCTATCGGTCGCGGATTATTATTGCGAAGTTGTTAACGAGGAACAATGCCACTTCAACGTTGGAGTTTCATGCGATCCAATTAGCAGATGCACGCGAAAAGGTTCAATGACCATGCCGGCAGTCGTATTAAACAGGGGTCAATGCCAACGGCAGCAGCAATAACAGTCACCGAAATAAACCTGTGAGTTTCTTCGGCCACCCCCGATAATTCAACAACGTTATCAGTTGATGACTTTATTGAGTACCTAATTTCGAATATTTCCGTTTCGCAAGGTAGGATCGCTTGAATTTTTGGCTTATTGAAATAAAGCTTGACTTCCACGAACAATAGTCACTGAAGTTTTAATTAGATAATTTAAAAAATGTATGATGATGATAGGATAGTCATCGATAGTCCGAATGTGTCGAATAGGGCAAGTCGGGGGGATATGGCCATGATTTTTTTAAACAATGTAAATTTGAGGTTTTCACGTTAAAAAAACCTCATCAGTCTCATCGGTCTAGATGCAACGGTGATTTCCGCTTATCTGCCCAGTTTTTATCCGCTCTTACCTATGTATAAATAAATAAATAAAAAACAATGCCCCGCTAGTGTTAAATAACTTTGGAGTAATTACTTTATCGTTTTATTTATTTTCATCAATTTTTTTATTTTATAAAAAAAACCCCATCGGTCTCATCGGTGTAGATGCAACGGTGATTTCCGCTTAGCCGCCCAGTTTTTATCCACTTTTACCTATACATAAATATATAAATACATGAATAAACATATAAATAAATCGATACCCTGCTAGTAATAAATAATTCAGCGGCCTCATCGGTGTAGATGCAACAGTGATTTCCGCTTAGCTGCCCAGTTTTTCCCCGATCTTACCTATGTATATATAAATAGACACATCAATAAATATGTAAATAAATCGATGCCCTACGAGTAATAAATAACTTTGGAGTAATTACTTTATCGTTTTATTTATTTTCATTAATTAATTTTTTTTTAAAACCCCCATCGATCTCATCGGTCTAAATGCAACGGTGATTTCTGCTTAGCCGCCCAGTTTTTATCCACTTTTACCTATACATAAATATATAAATACATGAATAAACATATAAATAAATCGATACCCTGCTAGTAATAAATAATAAACATATAAATAAATCGATACCCTGCTAGTAATAAATAACTTTGGAGTAATTACTTTGTCGTTTTAATTATTTTCATCAATTTTTTAATTTATTAAAAAAACCCTCATCGGCCTCGTCGGTGTAGATGCAACAGTGATTTCCGCTTAGCTGCCCGATTTTTCCCCGCTCTTACCTACGTATGAATACACAAATACACAAATAAACGAATAAATAAATCGACGCCCTGCTAGTAATAAATAATTTTGATATAATTACTTCAGCCTCTTATTTATTTTCATGAATTTAAAAATATTCATTTCAGTGCGACCTTTGACGGTGGAGATCGAGGGAAAGAAGAAAACGCTTGCGACAGGCAAGAAAAACATTATAAGATGTCACAGCAGCGGTTCCTCGCCACCGGCAGTTTTTACATGGTGGAAAGGCTCGAAGCAGGTGAAGAGCGGCATAAAAAACGTGAGTAAAAAATCATTCTCGATCGCGTTTCTCCGTCTCGTGGCGATGCGAGCGGGGAGAACAACAAAGGAAACGCGCACGTGCGCTCGGGGTGGCTTTCAAAGAAAAATAAAATATCGTAAGCGATACTCTCGCGAGCTAAGGGTGGGAAGCTATGTTTCCCTTTGTCGCGTCGAGACGTGACAACCGAAGGGTCCGCTGACCCGCGGCGTAGCCCGGAGCTCACCGATAAAACATAATATAACACGAGCGCAGAAAAAGCAATACATTTTCCAATCAACAGGCATCAGAAAGCGATCGTCGAATAAATTGGCTTTTCTCGAATCGATACGCCGCTGCCACGAGCTCCATTTTTTTTTATTTTTTCGAAATACCAATTAATCATTTTCCCGATTTTATTTATTTTTCGAATCTCCAATTTATTGTTTGCTCGAATATTAATTCATTTTTATTTTTAGAAATTCCAATGAATCGTTATCCCAATTTTGTAAATTTATTTTTTATTTATTTTCTCACACAGAGATAAATCTCTCATAACAATGCGGAGGCGGGGGAGAGGGGGAGCTGTTATGTATAAAAGTCCCTGTTATATAATTACATCTGTATTTTAAGAGAGAAAAAATAAGCTAGGCATTTTTATTTATACACAAAGTTCGTATTTTTGTATATGAGAACTGTTATATGTAACCGTTCATCCCCCCCCCCCCTGCGGCATTGCTATCAGAGATGTATCTCTGTGTAAGCAAATAAATGAAATATTCTGTTCTATTCTATTTTTATTTTTCGAATTTCCAATTAATTATTTTCTCGATTTGTTATTTACTTTTATTTTTGGGAAATAACAATTAATCATTGTGCCGATTTTTTTTATTTTTATTTTTAGAAATTCCAATTAATTATTTTTCCCTCGAGCGCTCGAAGCGCGGGGGAGGATTAAGGGGCTCGAGCGGAGTGTTGCAAAGCCATTGTCGTCACTGCGAGAGTGAGCCCGAGCGGGTAGGGTGTGGAAGACAGACTTGAGGATAATGAGGAAGAGGGTAAAAAAAAATGGAAGAGATTCGACGTTTATACGACAAGGTGAGACAGGAGGGCCGAAGAGCAAAGGAAAAGCCAACGGGGTGGGTTGGAGGTCGAGAGCCCTTGGAGAGCCATTATTACAATAAAATTAGCTCTAGCCTTGAACGACGTTGCGATAGGCCCGTGGAGGGCTTTAAAGAGCATCGGTCCGGGAAACGTGTGTGAAGCTCCGGGGCAGAGACGAGCTGCCTTGGCGGCGAGAACCGTGGTAAGCCACCCTCGCATCAAGCTCTCCTCATCTCGGCGTCGCTTGACTTTAAACACGGTGGAAGAGAATACCGTGAGAGTCGCGATAGAGGAAAAAAAAAAATAGAAAAAAAATTCCCTCCCGACAAAAAATTCCGAGACTGAAATTCACGAAAAAAAATAACCGCAAGGCTACTCGTGATTATTAACTGTCAACGAACGGAGGAAAAGGGGGAGGCAAAATTGTACGAGAGACACGTGCAATGGCTGGTAATAAAGTAAAGTGAGCGCGATAGATTTTTGTTCTCTCATGATCAAAGTTTAAACGAAAAATCAATTAAAAAAAGGTCATAGACAGTAAAAAATAATTTGGTAAAATTGGAATAGTAAGTTTCGGAAAAATAGTTTTGTTAAATAAGTGACAAACTCGTGCATTCAGGTTTGAATATTATAAAACTGCCCTTTTGTTTCTCGTGCAATTAACCATTTTGGTTTGTACTTTTGTTTGTAAAAGTAGGAAATGAACAAATAAAAAATTGCGGACGTTTGTGGACAATAAGTTGTGAAAATTACACACTTTTTTACTGTGCAGAGACTCTTTCATTTTATTAGTGTACACCCGACCGACCGTATGCGGACACGCTGATTGTGTACGTTGACAGATGAGTCGATGAAAAAAATTGTACACAGACGTCTTCTCTTTTAATTAAAAACAAGTCGGAAATAAAATCGCTGAAACATGACCGGGGGGGGGGGGGACAAAATAAACAGCCCAACCTTGTGCTCATTCGTTGTTTACGTATAGAAGAAAAAATATGAAAAGTAAATGTAGTTAAATAAAATGGAAATAATGCATAGTTTTTGAAAGAAAATGTATATGTGAATGCTTATTTATGATTTATTTATGCTGATTTAGTAAGTGCATTTGCGAATATTTATTTACGTATGTATCGTCACGGAAAAAACATTTGCAAATATAATTTATTTGAGAACGAATGTACTTAACGCAAAGTCAATGCAGATAAATAAAGTGAAAATAATGCGTAGCCTTTAGATGCAAATATAATTTATTTGAGAACGAATGTACTTAACGCAAAGTCAATGCAGATAAATAAAGTGAAAATAATGCGTAGCCTTTAGAAGAAAGTGCACATGCGAATCCTAATTTATACCTATTTACTAAGTACATTTGCGAATATTTATTTACGTATGTTTCGTCGGGAACATACATTTGCAAATATAATTTATTTGAGGACGAAGGTACTTTAATGCGCGGAGTATGTCGAGAGCATCGTGCCGATGGAAACTACGAGAGGTACAGGAATTCATATTTACTCGACGTGGAAGAGTATTGTATTTGACCGTTACATCCTCTGCCGTTGCTTCTGGCAATGCTGGCTCTGAGAGCGAGAGGGTTTCTTTGAGAAGCTCTCCAGAGAGGGTATCGCGAGGAGGGCGATTGAATTGAATGAGAGAGGAATTTCCACGGAACTCTGGGTGTACTTGAGCGACTGGAGGGTCTGCCGACCGCCTGGGAAAACAAGAGGGAGCCAGACAGAGGATCCTATCGAATCCTTAGTGTTACTTAATTAAATGGAGACAGCCGAGTCGAATCCTTCAATAGAAAGCGTTTCGACGAATCAACGTCGATTCAATTGAAACTTTGCCGGTCGCTTTCGATACAGAAACACAGCGACCCGCTGTTGTGCAGGGAATTCGAAAAGCTGCGAATTCGATGCTTTGACTTGACGTGTTTAATTAATTTGAAAAATAATAAAAGCGCCAAACGTGAGGCACTATTCGAGTATTTTTCATTCATTTTTTGCGTAACACATTCCGAGATTACACTACACTGAAAAAATATTTATTTATTATATTTACTTTTACTGTACGGAATTATTCCTTCGGAGAAGATCTATGGGACATTCCACGTCAAGCCTAACGGTTCACAATACTGTTGTTTTTTTAGGTTTCTTGTGTTTGGAAAATTGTGAAAAAATTTACGAAAATACTTCATCAAAAATAGCATCTTTTTTTGGACAATGTTTCCTTTGAACGATTGAAGGTTTCTGAGATATAATAATTTTAAAAAATTATTATATTGGAATTTCGAATAATTCCAGATGCTCACACTATTTAATAGTAACAACATCACGAACTTTCAGCTTGATCTAAGAGGGTCAGAGTCTTGGGTCGTTCGACTTAACGCAAAATGTCCGCTATACAGATAGTTTATGTTGAGAGGTATTTTAGAAGTGATAGGAGTTTATTGCCAGATACATACGTGGGGCCAATTTACATACATAAGTTTATACCAATAGATTTTCACGTATATACTGCAAATTGGCCATCAACCAAAGTCCTTCAGCATCGGTTTTTCTTTTTTTTTGTTATAATATTTTAAATCTCATATTACACAGGGCTTGAATTGATAAAAATTTAATTCGTCAGTTTATTTCTTCGTTGATATTTCTTCCGGGTTCCTGATAAGTTATATGTGCGGGGTGTTGGAATGTATGAGATATTTTATTAGTAAACCAACAATTATATTTGTTATTATCATTTACAATTATTTTTCAAACAAAATATAGTCGTTCCCTCATGAGATTGTATTTTACAATAGAAAGTGACTGCGGTCGCTTGAACAATGTAATTTTTTATGAATGGTCCGCAAAGTCAATATTTTCCAAAAACGCAAGCAGGGCATTCAGCGAGACAAAAAAAGACATACGAACAAAAACGTTTAAAACAGACCAAAAAAAAAAAAAAAAATAGTAAAAATATTCCCTTTCGCCCACTCGTCCCTACCGCGTCACAATTTTCCACATTTTCATTAGCCACGACCCAGCGCCACTATCTGAGAAAAAAAAATGATTGAAATTTTTTCAATCTAAAAGTTTTACGAAATTCCACTTTCCCTATTTCTACGGCCCACGCAGAAGCTTCAATTTGTATGATCGACGACCTAAATTTTGGATGAGATTTCTCAGCATCAGAAATAGATGGGATTGAACGAAGACTCCTCCCCCCCCCCCTCGGGGGGGGGGGGGGGGGGGGGGAAAGAAGGCGATACGTCCAGCCCGACAGCTTTTTTCTTTTTCGATGCTTCATCTCTCGCACCCCGTTTTTCTTCTGGACTGTAGCCGTGGGCGAAGACTCGGTCGACCCTGAGGAGGTGGGTCATCACGGTCAACGCTTCGAGACCGTCCCTCCCACGCTTATAGATCTCCCTCCATGAAAGTAACAGCTTCCTGTCGCGATCCCCTTTTCCCTGTGTGTCCCATTGGCAAATCTATGGTGATGGGATGCGGAGGCTTTTCCTCGCATCAGGCTCTTCCTACAATGTACCCGCAGCTGTATCCTTCCTCTCTCCGACGGAAGAAGAGTCTCCCGAGAAGAGACTCCGGGTTGGAGGAGGGGGGAGAGCTAGCGGAAGAGATGATCCCACGGGGAATTGGCGCGGCTTGACAGGAGCTAGTCAAGATCTGAGCCCGGCTCCCGCGAGACTTGACCAGTAACCGAGCTCGTCCGGTCTTCAAAGAGTCGGCCGAGAAAGCGCGGAGGCTCCGCGCCAGACCGCCGGTAATCGAAAAGCCATATGCATTTCTTTTTTATACGCGAATTTTTTTTTTCATGTTAAAAAAACATTGGGTCGGAAATGGGGGGCGGGATCGAAGTCCCGAATGATGAATGTTCATGCGGGCCTCATTCTCGATTTTTTATTTTACGGTACTTGAAATAGGGGAGGGCGGGGCAAAATGGGGCAACGGGGCAAAACGGGGTTTTTGGACGAAACTAAATTTTCCAATCATTTTTGGATCGGACAAGGTGGCAAAACTGGACGGAAAAGCCTGATGTATCCGATAGGCAGAATTCGGGCATCCAAAAATTATTGGATTATGACGTTTTGCCCGTCGTCCCATTTTCCCCCGCTCTACCCTATATCGGAAAATCCGAAAACGATCCCGTCCTTGTATATTTTTGTAGAAATTCGGGATTCGCCCTCTCGGAGAAATCTGCATTCAAAAATTTGAGTGTACTTTCGGAAATTTGGCAGTTCGGGGAATTGACTTACGGAGTTTTTGAACTTCTATATTGAATCTTTTAGAAATCCGAATTTGGCGTATGTGATCGTTCGTTGAACGTTCAATTTCGGGAATTCAGGTCACGTAAATGTTCCCCAATTCTCAAAGTCGATATAAAATTTGTACATTTCTCTGAGTATTATACCGTCTTATTAAAATAAGCAAGGAGTTGCCGCACACATTTTAGAAACTTGGCCTTTACTGGGAATTTAATTTCGTATGATTCTTCCTTTGTATCCATAACCATCATACGATCATTTAGACGCTCGGTGGATTGACCTGCCATAAAATGTATCGAGTGAGATATGTCGATTTGGGCTTTTACGCCTACAAACTGTCAACATTCGAGTATTTAATCCCGCCCCGGAAATGAAACAGGCACCAATTTCGTGACGACTGGTGATCAGCGAGGAATGTATTTTTTTCGCTCTAAGTGCGAAGCCAACAGCTTATTGTCTTCCTAAAGGCATTTTTATTTTTGCACATCGCAGAAAAAAGGATTTTGAGAAAAACACCGGAAATTGGTATTTTTTGTTTCCACTTAAAAATGTCGGAAAATGTTGTAAGATAAATGTTGGAAAAAAACGATGCTGAACGCGGTAAACGCATCTGTAACTGCCATTGCACCAAAACTAATTTGACGTTGACATTCCGTTTAGCGTAAGACGTTCTGCGTAATCACCAGCCCCTTGTCTGGAACTTTTCTCAGTGCAGCTTTGGCATTCTCGTCCTAAGTAGGCAAAGTTCTTTTTTTCCCAGCGACCCGGAGGTGTCCGCGTCAGGGACGAGAGTTATCCTCGAATGCCGTTTTGCCTCGAGAAGCTCGGAGATTTTTGTAGTGGAGAAAACAAGATGTAAGATAAACGCGTTTCTATAAACGGATGCGCGCGGAGTTATGATAAATCGTTTTTCGTCTTGTCTCGCGGCGAGACGTGCCAGAGCTCCGAGGGCTTTCGGTATCCCCCATGGAGAGATGTGCCACTGACAGAACATCCCGCGACGTCTGCTCGACGCGATGCAAACAAGGGTGCGACACCCCAGCCACCAGCCAGGTCTGCAGGGTCGTTATAGATAAAACGCTGATCCGGGCGGATCAGCACACTTTTAATGTTTAGATTCCATCGATCCCACCTCCTGAAAAATTAGTCCAACCCATTTTGAGGCCGAAAATCGAGACATGATTCATGGTTTTTTGTTGTCTGAACGGCTACGTTGAAATTTATTTTTTTGTTGAAAAATATATTCAAACATTTCAGAAAACTCAATAAAAGTATTGAAACATCTATATGTTTGGATACTTTTATTGATTTTTCTGAAATGTACTATTACAGTCGAATTTATTTCCCGCTCATTCGACAAACTTCCTTATTCGATAATTTACCGGGGTAAAATATCGTAACGGGAAAGCAAACTCACGTTGAAAATCTTGAACGTTTTACTTGGTGCTTTATTATTATATACGGCATTTTATATTTTATATATGGCAGTTTTCGCTATTGTTATAAATAAAACACCGTTCCGGGCGGATCAGCCCGCCTTTAATGGTTTGATTCCATCGTTCGAACCTCCTCAAAAATTAATCCAATACATTTTGAGGCCGTAAATCGGGACATAGTTCATAATTTTT
Organism: Ichneumoninae sp. A BG-2022a; assembly: GCA_030522665.1. Classification (NCBI taxonomy): domain Eukaryota; kingdom Metazoa; phylum Arthropoda; class Insecta; order Hymenoptera; family Ichneumonidae; species Ichneumoninae sp. A BG-2022a. The sequence continues at coordinate 20,285 of JAPYZC010002240.1, forward strand.
TTGTCACCCGACCTGCTCCGTATTTTTGGTTCAAAAATATATCGAAACATTTCAGAAAATCCTATAAAATTATCGAAACATACAATACAATCGAATTTATTTCTCGCTCGTTCGACGAACTTCCTTTTTCGATAACTTGCCAGTAAAATATCGCGGCGGGAAACTAAAGCAAACACACGTTGAAAATCTTGGCAGTTTCACTTGAAAACGTTGAAAATCCTTCGTGTTTTACTGGAAACGCGAAGTCACGGTAGTTTCTTCCGCCGTCTGGCAAATTCAGCGCATGACGACGAGAGGCTCCGTCGAGAATACCCGGAGAAATTACACACCGTCGTTGTAGTGTGTACCGAGAGTGCCGGTTCGTACAGCTCGTACAATTAACCGTACGGGGCGAAACCTCTCACGGTAACCCTACTGGGAGGGCGCCGAGCTGGTACACACTCGACGAAATTCGTCAACCCTCTCTCCGTAGGGTCGAGAGCCCCTTGACTACGATACGCCAACAGAATTTTAAAATGTCGAGGGCCTTCTCTTGTCCGGCGTATACACCGTGGATCCCGAGTGGTCGTGGATTTTTTCCCCCCTAACAAACATGAAAAGCGTTGGACGCAAAGTAGAAAAAGAAAATTCAGTGAAAAATGCAGTTTTTCCGATAAAAGACACATTTTCGTTGTAAGGGTTTTTTCAGCCGGGCACTTTCAGCTGCATTGTTAGACATTTTTTAATTGCAATGAAACTGAGTGAATATTTTTATTTATATTGTTACATACTGCAGTCAATTTTTTTTTTTTTTGACACACAATATTGAATCCTTACGACCTGACCACGATTGTGACTGTTCTAATTATCTGAAAAAGAAAATCCAGGATATTTGTAATCAGAAGACTAGTTTCTATCGTCCGAATTACGATCATTTTTATTTTACAAAATGGAGGCACAATTTCGGAAATGTTCAATTTAATTTTTTTTTTTTTTTTTGTAAAGTTGATTATTTTCCTACAAATCGTATTTTTCAAATTTGAAAGTTGTCCATAATGCGAATGGTAGCGAGATGTGCTCTTAATAGGCCCTCCACATTCGAAGCCAATCTGTCAATTCGTTGTTGAGATATTGCGGTCCTGAGTTGCAAAAAAGGTAATCCTATAGCGCAGTTTGCGCCACCTTAAGGATTCAACATTGTGTGACAAAAAAATTTCTGCATTACGTAATAATATCAATAAAAATATTCCCGCAGTTTCATTGCAATATCCACAAAAAAGTTCTTTAAAAAAATTCTGACAAACAAACCTAAACATATTTTTTAAAAGTCGACTTTTCTGAAAAGACCCTTAACTGAATTCGGTCCAAATGGGCGACAGCGAATCACCGGTACCCTCGCAATTTTTTTTAACCATCCCGTCGCTCATTCGCGGGACTTGTTCCCAAGACTTAATCTATCGTCCGAAGTTTGATGCAAATGGCAAAAAAAAAAACGAAAAAAACGGTTAGACAGTAATGTACGCCGAGGACTAGGCAGAGGAGTGAATTATAATGCCATCCCGAGTGCTAGATGGTGGGAGTCGATAGGCGCGGAAAATGATCGGGCGCCCCTGTGGGACCGGAAGAGGAACAAAAAAGAAGACGATCCAAAGATGAAGGGGGAAGGATGAAAAATGGCACCATCCACGAGAAAGTTTCGCCCCTGCAACGTTTCCCCCGCAGCCTCTAATTCTCCTTCCGTCCTTTCTTTTGTTCGTTTACTCTTGCAAAATGGATAAAACTCGGATTCGGCGAGGGAGGACGAGTGGAGTTTCGGGTGGCAAACCACCGGCGCGATCGTCGGCCGGGCGGGTAGGCAGGCAGGAAGTGGTGAACGATAAAAATAAATCCTAGCGAACCGTGAGCGCGCGAGCCCGCGAGCAGGAGGTCGGAGGACGAGGACGAGCGAGGGAACTGGTAAAGGTAGGGGAGCGCGGGGCAAAATGGTACACCGGGGCAAAACAGGATAACGAGACAAAACTCAATTCTCCAATAAATTTTGGATGGTGGCGATGGCGGAACGTGGGGCAAAACGGGTTTGAGAATCCGGATGTATCGTTGGGACAAAACTAGGGCTGTACTGTTGAGCCGGTTTGGCCGGCTAAAGAATCTTATCCAGATAATGGACATTATAGTTTGGCCGGCTAAGCCGTCTTAGCCGGCTAAGATGATTTGGGCTGCTAAAAATTAGCCAAGTCTTAGCCGGCTAAGATTGTTTGGCCGGCAAAACATTAGCCGCAGTTCAGCCGGCTATTCTTATTGCCACGAACTAATTTTTATTGCCAACATTAAAATAGCCAATACTATATAAGTCAAACACGACGTTGACGTTGAAAAAAGTTGAAAATTGACATTTTCACATCACTTCCTCATAAAAGTTTAAAATTGAAATAAAAATGTATCATTTTCTCATAATGTTCCTTTATTCGCAAAGCTTCCTCCGTGAGGAAGCCAAAAATACCGAACATACTTTTTCATAGAAAGAGCTTTGCGAATGAAGGAACATTATGAAAAAGCCATATAAAAATTTCGTTTTTCAACTTTTAGGAGGACTCGATGACAACATTTCAATTTCAAACTTTTTTCAACGCCATCGTGGTGTTTGACTTTTATAATATTAGCTATACAAATTAGATTGTGGCAATAAGATTTTAAAGATGTTAAAAGTAATCGAATCTATCGATAGTACAGAAATGAATAAATACAACAAGTAATGTGCCACACATAAATGTTTCATTAATTTCCTTGTAATTCACAATAAAAATTCATAGTCGGCTAAACTGCGGGTAATTTTTAGCCGGGTAAGACGGCTTAGCCAGCCAAACTATAATGCCCATTGTCCGGATAAGATTTTTTAGCCGGCAAAGACGGCTCAACTGCACAGCCCTAGACAAAACGGGGCATCCAAAGATCATTGGAAAATTGAGTTTTGTCCACGTTGTCCCGTTCTGTCCCGCGGTGCCATTTTGCCCCGGTCTCCCCTACGACTGCGAGAGCGGAGGCAAAGAAGGTCGGTGGATTTGCCGGGGGATTTTCGAGGGATGAATTTCCACCCTAGCGCGAGTTGTTCCCGCACGGCGCGTAACCATCGGCGTTGCGTCGGTGTGCGGTTGAGGGTTGGAACGGCTGAGGATGAGGCGAATGTGGAAGCGAAACAGCGGATCGTGTCTTACCGGTGTCGAAATAATCAGGGATGCTTCGAGACGTCGTAGTTTCGATTCTCCTCTTCGTCCCGGAGAATTCACGGTAGAAGTACCCTATTATACACGCTGCGGTGCACCCTACGTGTTCGGTGTTCATCCAACGTGCGTCGTCGTCTTCGTCGACGTCTCAGCGGCGCGGATTCGCAACAGGATTAAATATCAGAGCGTCGCACCGGGGGAAAGCCCGAAAGCTCGAGACTGCGGAGCAAAGTGTGGTGTGGCGTGTTACACAGCGAGGGAGAGTTTCGGGTCTCATCCGTGGTGCTCGCTGTGTGCTGGCTTAGGGATGTGAACAGTATTGAGTTGACTGGATAGGTTCCGTGCTATGGAGGACGTTGACGCTTGTATTTAGTCAGCGTTGCACCCTCCCCCCAAAAGTTCTTTGGATGAAGACAACACATGGGTTAGTCTCTGCACAGAATTGTACCAAACACAGAACTGTACAAAGTACAGAACTGTACGAAATACAGAAACGTACAAAATACAGAACTGGACAAAACACAGAACTGGACAAAACACAGAATTGTACAAAATACAAAACTGTACAAAACACAGAACTGTACAAAACATAGAACTGTACAAAACAAGGAACTGGACAAAACGCAGAACTGTACAAAACACAGAACTGTACAAAACGCAGAACTGTACAAAACACAGAACTGTACAAAACACAGAACTGTACAAAACATAGAACTGTACAAAACACTGAACTGTACAAAACACAGGATTGTACAAAACACTGAACTGTACAAAACACAGGATTGTACAAAACACAGAACTGTACAAAACACAGAACTGTATAAAACACAGAATCGTACAAAACACAGAACTGTACAAAACAAAAAATTGTACACAACACAAAATTGTACGAATACAATTTTCTAACATTTGTTTCTCTGATAAGATTTTACATGTCTCCTTTTATTCTGGGATAAAATGATGGTCGGGAATTTCATTACTCGATTGGTCCGATTGCGTCGATTCTCAGGTTCCGGACGATTGCCGCACCTCAGCCAGCCCATTTTGCCCCGGTCCCTTACGCAGATGGACAAACGGAGCTCGGAGGCTCGGGAGACTAATCCGTCGATTCTATTAAGAAAGGGTGAGAGGAGCGACCCGAGGGGGAATCCTCGGGAGTCCGGGGAACGTGGACGACCTTATCATCGGCTGTTAAAGTTTTGTCTCCGCGCGGCCTTCCTCGTACCACCTCGGCCCTCCGTCGCCGGTACGGAGATGATCGTCGACGACAGTAATAGTAGTTACCGACAATGATAACAGCGATCAGGGCGATATCGCCGTCTCCATCGCGAGAACGTCCCTCCTCCTATAAAATCTAACTGCCCGAGACATCCCTATCGTCGCCACGATCGAAGAGGGTTAAAGATAACGAGAGAGGGAAAGCTTTCCACCGACAAAGGTTAAGAAGGAGTCGGAACTCCCCGACGGAGCGACGGCAAAAACCTATCTCCCGCGATTCCTCCACCCCTTTCGCTCACTCCCTCACGGCTCGTCCGGACTATTACTTCCACGAGGCTGCGCGACTCGCGTTCCCCGCCTCGTGAGAGGAAGCCCGAAACACACAGCTGCGCGCGCGTTTTATAAACTGGCTCAGCCTTTCGTTCTCCACCTCACCCCCTGGTGCACCCCCCTCCCCCTCTCCACTCGCTCTCTTTTTCTCTTCTTTACTCTTTTTTATTTTCATTTTTTTATTTTCGTTTTAAAAATTTTTTTTCGAAACTTTTTTCCCTCTTCTTTTTCCAGCCTACCGGCATCCGAGATTTTTCCCTTTTCAGCTTCTCTTTTGCCTAATGCACCTTTAATCGCTCGCGCTCGTTATTTTTCTTTACTTTTTAAATTTTACCATAGCTTGTTTCATTCAACCACCCCCGCGCACGAGGATATCGGACGAAAACCACCGACACCGGCTCGAATTTAACCGACCGACCGACTACAATTATGTTATGCGCGAAAGTTGGAATTTTTTTTCTTGAAAAAGGAAGGAAAAAATTGTTTTGTAAAAAAAATGCAGCCACTTTTACGGGGATCGGAGTGAAGCAATTTTTTTTTCTTTGCCCTGTGTCGATGAACTTTTAAAAATAGCTGGCCAACTCCGGGGTTATATTGTCCGAGCTAAGGGGTATGAGTCGTACCTCGAGAGCCCGAGCAAAAACAATTAAACACTAAAGTTTCTCGCGCGCCTTACAAATGTCGTTTAATTTAAACTTTCCGGGCTTCGTACTTGGATGGAGTTTTCGTTAAACGACTATTCGATAAAGAAGCTGAAGATGACTTTCGCACTCGGGCGCGCTCACTTATGGAGTTCCTGTGTGTATACGCGATTATAGTGCACACCGTTTTCGACGTGTTTCCCAACGTCCCGGATGACACGCGAGCCGTAAACGTAAAAATGTCACCAATTATTTATAATTGTTTTGCACGACTTGGAAAAATTCTATAAAAAAAAAAAATTCTGGAAAAAAATATAAATTAAAAGGTCGAGCTTGAGTCCCGACGATAAAGGAGTCACAGGGCGGAAACTGTTGTTGGCCCCTGGGCTGAACAGTGACAAAACGCGAGAACAAACGATGTAACGTAAAAGCACCGGAGCAGTAGGTTATAACCGGTGCACTGCAGCCGAGGCGCAGAGAGCCGGGCGGAAGAGGGAGCGAAAGGAGGGAACGGGGTAAAGAAAGGAGCAGGAAAGGGCGGAGTGGGTGGAGGAAGAAGAAGTTAATCCGGTAGCTGCAAGAGCGTGATACGGCCGTAGTAAGAGTGTACGGAGGGCGAGCTCGGCTGTTGTACACAGAGAGGCGAACGTTACATAAATTGCGTCTGGCTTGACTGGAGAGCTCGGTACGCGCTTTACACAGCGGCAAGCTTTTCCTCTTCCTGTCCACCTCCCCGGCCCGCCGAGCTTTCCCCGTTCCTCGGGAGCATTCGCGATGCAGTTACTCTCTCTTTCCGAAGGCCCTAAAGGATACTGACGCACCGCGAGGCCAGAGAGGCGAAGAGCGGAAATCCTCGCGGCGGTCGCTCGCGGAACGCCGCTACCCTTTTCCGTACTTTTCGCCTCCCTCGGGCTTTAATATCGAAACGTCAATTCAATTTTACGCGCGAGATTTTTAATATCGGAAAAAAATTCTTGGGCGAGAGCGAACGAGCGCACACCCGGGCTTCGATGGCCTCGATGCGCGCCGCCCGCGACTCCGCGGGGAACCGCGCGGGACGAAGAGACTAAAACGGGGGACGCGGGGGTTGAAGACACTAAGAGGCAAGGGTGACCGGAAAATTGCCCGCGCTCACGGGATCGCGCGGAGCAAACGGAGCTTTGGGAACCTACTATGGGCGACGTTTACAAGAAATGGAAGAATGGAACTCGCGTAGGTAGCGGGTTCGACGATTTCGGGGGATGAAAGAACGTGATTTTTTCTTTTTTTTCGTTCAAAGTCCTTTGTAGGATTTAATACTCGTCCGAGGAATTCTGTTCGTTTCGCCTTAGGACCCAGAATTTTTAAAAATTAAAATAAAATAAATTTCGATCTTCAAATAACGTTTATTTAGATAATAGAAACGTTTACGTGACTTCAAAAAATTTGAGAACCAACTGCGGGCGACATTTACAAGGGAGGTCTGACGATTTCGGGGGATGAAAGAACGTGATGTATTTTTTTTTTTTATCCAAACTCCTTTGTATAATCTTTTCGACACCCAGAAATAAGATTTATTAAAACCAAACAAATTTCGATTTTCAAATGACGTTTATTGAGATATCCAAATAAACATTAATATCCAAATAAACATCTAATAATAAGACCAATACTCTCAAGCAAATAAATATATTAGAAGTTAATAAACCTTCTACTCGGTTACGAAACAAATAAACTTTTTTCTTCATCCTTAATAAATTTTCTTCCATTGCAATAAACTTTTTCCTGGGTCTACTGTCGAAAAAACACAAACTAAAGCCCGATCAAATTTATCGGGAGGTCATCAGGGATCGAAAAATAATAGATTAAAAAAACAAAAAGGCAGAGAAAAAAAATTCGACTTTCTCATCGCGCACGGGAGGTAAAAGGGATTTCCGTTGTAAAGCATCGAGTTGTAACAGCGACTGTTAAGGTTTACGGTTGCGAATTGAAAATTCAAGTAACACACATGCCAAAGAGTCGCGAGCGGGGAGCGCGGCGCAGCGCGAACTCTTTTTCCTCCCCCCGGAGATCCCCGGGGATTCAATTTCAATCGAGCAGGAGAGCCGGGGATGCTGCACATAAAAATTGGTGGCTACCGTGCCGAGCGAGGCTATTCTATTTCGTGCTATTTCGCTCGCTGCTGTCTCTCAATCCCTGGCCCGATATTTGTTTTTTGTTTTTACGTTTCGTTTTTTATGTCATTTTTTTATTTTTTTAAATTCCATTCTCTTTTAATCTCCTTCACTTCCCATTTGCTCCGCATTGCGCTGGGGCATATGCGCGGGGAGTCGAGCACCCTCGGAAAATCGTTCCGGCAGCGCGGCAACACGGCGCTGACGAGGTACGCCAAGCAAGCCAGCGGAGAATCTCGCTCGCCTCGCTCCGCATCGATCCCCCGAAAACGCTCGACCCGAAGACTCTCTCCTGGCGGAGATGCGAGAGTAAATTAAATGGCGAGAGAGAGACGGTACAAAAAAAGGAACATTCAACTTCGTTCCGCGACTTTGTAAATAATTAATTGCCGAAAGTAAACAAGTTCCGAAGTTAAAATCTTTCGCGAAATTTAGTAATCTTCGACGGTCTTTGCCCCTCTGCCTCGCTCGTTGTCGATACGACGAGAGCGATTTTTTTTTTCATCCCTCAAAGTCCGCATCGACGAAAAGAGCGACGTACCTCGGACTTTAGTGCGCTTGTCGAGGGGAATATTTTTACGACGATGATTTTTTTTTAGGGAGACGCGCGGCTTTGCTCTTTGACGCGATGCTTGAACGGGAATCGAGACATTTTTTTTTGTTATTTTTTTTTTGGTTGTTAATCTTTATCATTGCTTCCTCTGGCATTTGATAGTCAACGATCATGTTCGCGCGGCGTATTGGGTTTTTCATTGGCGTTGAGCCGACGAACCTGTACCAATGATCCGTCGTCGTACCCGCGGGATTGTCTGGGGAGATAGAAATATTATTAATCCATATAGATAGAAATTTTATTAATCCATATCGGTGATTCTTCTGGAATTTGATAGTCGACGATCATGTTCGCGCGGCGTATTGGGTTTTCCATTGGAGTCAAGGCGACAATCCTATACCGATGATGCATCGTCGATTTTTTTAAAAGGGAGCCTCTCGTCTTTCAACTTAAATGGGACCCTAGGTAATTTTTTTTATTATTAATCCGTGTCGGTTATTCCTCTGGCATTTGATAGTCGACGATCATGTTCGCGTTGCGCATTGGTTTTTTTTTATTAGCGTCAAGGCGACAATCCTCTACCGATGATCCATCGTCGATTTTTTTAAAAGGGAGCATTTTCGTCTTTAAATTTAAACGGGGCCCTAGGTTATTTTTTATTATTTTTAATGCGTAACGGTGATTCCTCTGGCCATCGTCGTAGCCTCGGGATTGTCTTGGAAGCCAGAAATGGACAAAAATGGCAAGCAGACACAAACAGGCACAAACAGTAGGGAAGAGCGGGGCAAAATGGGCCAACGGAGCAAAACGGGGTTTTTGGGCAAAACTAAATGTTCCAATCATTTTTGGATCGGACAAGGTGGAAAAACGGGGCAGAACAGCCTGATGCATCGATGGGGCAAATTCGGCCATCCAACAATTATTGGAAAATGACGTTTTGCCCCATGCCCCGTTTTACCCCGCTGCCCCATTTGGCCCCGCTCTACCCTACATAAAAAAAAGAACTGTCATCAACTTCGTTGGTGACTTTACAAATAATTAATTGCCAAAAGATTCAGCGAGCGCGACTTTACTTTTTCTCCCTCAAAGTATCCCGACATCCCGAGGTGCATCAATGAAAGCGCACCTCGGAACTTCGTCCGTTCATCAAAAGGAATATTTTACCATCGACGATTTTTAAAAAAGGGAAACTCTCCCTTTTAAATGAGAGGAGAAGGGAGTCTTTAAATTTAAACGGGACCCTAGGGGATTTTTTTGTTACCAATCCGTATCGGTGATTCCTCTGACATTTGAAAGTCGACGATCACGTTCGCGCGGCGTATTGGGTTTTCCATTAGCGTCAAGCGGACGACGAACCCTTCGTACGAATAATCCCTCGTCATACCCCAGGGATTGTCTTGGGATGACCGGAGAGCGAATCTCGACTTGCCGGGAATTAGGCGAAGACAGAAATAATGAAAAAAGGCATTCGCAGTCGCGGGCGAAACAGCGCGCCAGTGTGCAATTATCATGGAAATGTCGTGCCGAGTTTCCCTCGCGTTCCCGTCACCGAGTTAATCCATTTTGTGGACGGGAGAGCGAGCGAGGGAAAAGGGACGAGCCGAGTCGGGAGGAGCGCGGGTGGGGAAGCGTCGGCGGGGCAAAAAAGGGACGAAATGAACGATGCAAAAAGGGTTGGGGAGGCGGGGGGAGAAGGGGGTCGGCAACTGGAACGCTGTGTGGTTATGAAATTTCAGTACGATTGAGTAATTTACATGTCATCAATTTATTGTGTCGCAATTACCCTAAATCCCGCGAGTAATATTCTGCCTACGATGTACACATCGCTACATGTCTTTCACCCTAAAAATAAAAAATAAAAATAAAAATGGTCGGGAGCGGCACCGAGCATAATTAACGTAGGCCTCGCGATTGGCCCGACCAATTTTCCCCTGCCTGTCGGCCACGAATTTTCGTCCCAATCGTTAACGATTTTTTTTTTTTTTTTTTTTTTTTAATCAATTTTTCACAACCTATATATTACATATTTTTGTTATTTAACTGCGGCTGCGAGTTACCAATCGGCACATTCAAATGATGCTCTTACATGTTCGTTTTAACGTTTGGGGCAAATTGCTGGGCCTCTTCAGAAATTTAGTCCTTCCTTTGTTATTTATCAGCAAGAGACTGTTCTGTGCTCTTGTGTTTTTTCGTATCTTTTAGGTACCTAAAACTTACGAAGAAACCACAAGAGCACTACACAGTCTCTTTAACATAGGAATAGAGTAAAAGTGGTGAATATGGCCTACCTCGATTAACACGTAAATCAATTATATATGGACCGGGCCATATTCCCCACTTTTACCCTACTACGTTTTCAGTTTTAGTGTTAGGAATATTGACAATCCAAAAGGATGTCACGCAGAGACCTTACATCGATTACATTCTGTATCATCGATATTCTTAACACTAAAACTGAAAACGTAGTCGCAACCTAAATATTCTTAACACTAAAACTGAAAACGTAGGCACAACCTAAAAGGCGTACGAGACGGAAAAACACAAGTGCACACAACAGTCTCTCGTTAAAAAAAAAAAAACCAAACGAAGTTATAAATTTCCGAAGAATCAGCTAAAATGAAGATCCAAGATCGCACGCGCATTATTCTCCACCTTACGAATTCATCGATTGGTCGCCCCAACCCGCAGTCAAATAACAACATTTCTATTCTCTCAACACCAAAAAAAAGGTTTGGTAATATCAAACTAAGCTACGGTTGCGGGTAGCGAAAGAAATATTTGGTCGATTGAACAAAATGTTTGTTAAATCCAAGTAACTATTTATTGAATCAACTAAATATTCGGCCAAACTACGAAACATTCGTTCAATCAACTAAATATTTCTTTCAATCGCCCGAATATTTCTTTCAATCGACCAAATATTTCTTTCAATCGACCAAATATTTCTTTCAATCGCCCAAATATTTCTTTCAATCGACCAAATATTTCTTTCAATCGACCAAATATTTCTTTCAATCGACCAAATATTTCTTTCAATCGACCAAATATTTCTTTCTTTTTTCGGTAAAAAAAAAGAAAAAAAAACATATTTCGTAATTGGCGTTATTAAGATTCACCGAATTTATTTTGCAGGACGGTAAATGGAGTACCCTTCAGTGGACGCCGACGCCGGACGACGACGGAAAGAACTTGGCGTGTCGGGCGGAGAATCCGCGGTTACCGGAGGCCGTTATCGAGGACCGTTGGAACCTCACCGTGCACTGTGAGTAACGCGATATCGATTTAGAGCCTCGAACCAGAGTGGAGTCGATGCAGTAGCGAGCGAATTCCAGTGGTATTCATCGACGGCGATGTGGAGATCGCGCGCCGTATGTGCGCACATGAGCGCCACATGTGTGTGTCTCGGTGCCCATCGAGCAAAGATGCCCCGGTCGTCCTGTGCGCCGATCTCGCGCCGCTCTCGTCGGACGAGACGGCGTCGAGATCGTCGAAACGGTTTCGCTCTCCCACACCGGAAGCGCATATCGATGGGCTCGAAGCTGCAACGCGGCCCGGACTTCTCGTCGATAATGGAGAATAAATTCGATTATTCCAACGAATTCCTTTGGCCGGCGGTCTTCGCCGGTAACGATGGCGCACCGAGGCTCCCGGAATCTCTTTCACCGCTCCGCTCGCGTACGTATTCGAGCTTCCCACACGCCCCGCGACGGAATTTCATTCGTACGTGCGGAACGACTCGCCGGTACGAAAAGCCCGTGAAACCGTGGCTCGGTGACGGTCCCGCGGTTATGCCGCAGAATACGTACGGATATGGATAGCTGGTACACTCGCGTACGATCCCCGATCCAATTTGTCGGCGGCGGAGCGCCGAGTTATTCCCCCCACCCCCCGCTCGGTCAGCGCGAGATGCCGCCGATTGGCGAGAACATCGCGCGCGATGCCGCGACAGGTTGCGCAGGTCGCTTCGGCGAGTTTTCAAGTCCTTTTTGAGTTTTTTGAGTTTTCAAATCCTCGGCATTGTGCAGCCGAAGAAAGGAAGCAGGAAATATTGGAATGGTAGAAGAAAATAATTTAAAAATTGGAATTTACGATACTAGTGCGATTAAATTTTTTTGCAGCACAAGGCGACAGCGAGTGCTGCAATCAGACGAGGTCGGAAAAAGAGGTGTGAAAACGGGGGTTTTGTGCGAAGCGGGCGGAAAACTGACGTTTTCGGAACGAGTGTGATAATAGTACTTTGCGATAAGAGTGCGGTAAAACGAACTTTATACGCAGGTTGTGAAGCGAGGCTTACGACTCGCTGTGAAGTGAGAGCGACTTGCTTCACAGTCCTCGTATGATGTTCGCTACACCGCTCTAGTATAGCATAATATTTTCTGCAATGAATGCAAGAGAAGTGCTACTCCGTGCCTACACTGACAAAAAAATATCATTGACTCAAGTAAAATTCGCTTGCGGGTTGCCAAAGAAAAAACCGTACACAATTACAATTGCATACGGGTTTGAAATGATAACATGTCACCTTGGCAGTTTTGCCGTCTTTGCTTCAATACCATATGGAATTGTAAAAATTGAAAGTAGAATTGAAATATGTGACGCTGTAGAGCCAGCGTGCGTAAAGTATAAGCAGCGTGCAATAAATTCGAGAAATCTCCTGCAGCAGAGTCGATCTGCGCATGCGCCGCCGATTTCCAAAACTCATGTCTGCAAAGCGCCACTTACGCCACCCTGGGCAGGCACGGAAAGTAGTGCTTTTCATGGATGAGTTACATAAAAAAGAAAAAAAATGAATGACCAAGCGCCGCGTCGATCCCCGCTCCTCGCCGGCCTCCGACAAAGGGGGTCGCGGACTTCGGATTGTCTGTGCTTACCAATGCACGATCGAATATCGATCCGATTTTCTAATTAGAAGAGCAATATCCTTCAGACGCGGGACGGCTACCGGGCGAATTGGCTCGAAATCGAAATTCTCGGAGCTCATCGATGCTCCCCCCTGCTCCGGTCGATCGATGTACGCCCATCGTCATTCATGGGATTAATCGAAGAACCTCCAACCGGCAGTTCGAGGGGGGGGGAGGGGGGAGGAGGAACAGTGAGAACGGCGATGTGACCAGTCCCAATGGAATATTCCCGAATTCGCTTACAGCTCTCCATGTGCACAGTAGCGAATCTACCTACCGGTAACGAGCTTTGGGCGATACCGGGGAGGGGGGGGGGGGGGGGGGGGGGCGGGGGGGGGTGGGGGGGGGGTATAGGGTGGGGGGTCGACGAAGTTACATACAACTCTGCCCCAGTTCGATGTTAGTGTTACGAATTCAGTGCGTAACTCTACACAGGTTAACTAAACGTGTATGTTACATGCATGCACTCGGTCGCTCAGCTCCGATAGCCGCCTCACATGTGTATAAGCGGTAGGGAGCCTGCCCGGTGTTGCTTGCCGGTCGAAACACTTGGTCTTTGGACAAAATTATGTACCGATCCGATCTGCCACCCGTGCGTGTTTACCTATGCATGCCATGGAGGAGCTCGATGTTTCGGTGGCATGCTCGGCCAAGTTCTCCATTTACCCGACCGCCCCCGAGCCAACCCTATTCCGACGTGTGCAACGCGATACGGTGGCGCGCGCTATCATTATCCGCTTATTTATGACTCTGTCTGATCGGTATGTGCGGTAGATGTACGAGCGGCTTGTACCGAACGGTTTATCCTGCTCGGGCCCCGTTACCCCCCCCCCCCCCCATAACCTTCTCCCCCCAACCCCTTGCCTGCTGTCATTCCGGATGCTATATAACTGTATTAGGTAGGTATACGAGCCGACGTGTTACCGATCTCTCAAACGACCTCGCATGCATTCGGACTAAGGCTATGACTCTTGGCGAATGAATTCATCACTCATGTCCGTGGCAGTGTGGGTTTTTTTTTATCGTGTTTTTTTTTTCTTTTTTTTTTGAAGATTGGGAAATGCTGCGCTGGGTTTATTTGAGACTGGCTGGACCTGGTGGGATGACCCTGAAATGTTATCATTGGCAAGCCTCTATGAATCCACTGATTTGGGGACAAAAAAAATATTGTTCACTTGTAGAATTTTATTCTTGAAGCGAACTTGAGCAAGCAAAGTTTGTGCGATGGGAAATACTGACGTTATAACTTGATGAAATTTGATCGCATGATATCTTCAGGGTCATCCTGGTAGGAATGCCACAGGGAAGCGGTGCTGACCGAAGACTGGCCAACGGTGTGCCGATACTGGCCCAGCTTTGCGACCTCGCTCGGGAGGTCAAACTACCATCTCGTTTTTTTTTTTATTTATCATTCATGTCGGTGGCAATGTGGATTTTTCTATGGTGTTTTTTTAGAAGATTGGGAAATGCTGCGCTGGGTTTATTTTAGACTGGCTGTGACGCTAGACCTGGTGGGATGACCCTGAAGTTATCTGCATGACATCAAATTTCATCATTGGCAAGTCTCTATCAGTCCACAGCTTTGGGGAGAAAAAAATATTGTTCACTTGTAGAATTTTATTCTTGAAGTGAAATTGCCCAAGGAAAGTTTGTGCGATGAGAAATACTGATGTTATAACTTGATGAAATTTGATCTCATGCAGATATCCCGGTGGGAATGCCACAGGGAAGCGGCGCCGGCCGAAGACTGGCCAACGTTGTGCCGATACTGTCCCAGCTTTGCGCGCCCGCTCGGGAGGTCAAACTTCCTCGTTTTTTTTTTTTTTTTTTTTAACGACGAAAATGTTTATCAGAGATGAGAGAATTCGCGTCATAATGAGAGAGTTATCGTCTACGCGATATTAAAAGAGGACTGAAAACGAGCTCGTTGAGCCTCGCTCGACAGTTCCGATCTTAAATTCATTCCCGGCGACAGAAATCCTCGGCTGTGGTGCAGCGTCGAAAAAAGCTCGGGTTTCCAGGTGTTCCTATGTTAGGTAGGCATACGAGCCGACGTGTCACCGATCTCTCAAACGGCCTCGCATACTTTGCGAATGAATTCATCACTCATGTCCGTGACAATGTGGATTTTTTTATAGTGTTTTTTTAGGAGATTGGGAAATGCTGCGCTGCGTTTATTTTAGACCGCCGTTGACTGTGGTGGGAACGCCAGAGAGAAACGGTGCTGGCCGAACACTGGCCGACGCTGTGCCGATACTGGCCCTGTGTTGCGCTGCCGCAACACGGCTTGTTTATTGCAAAAACAGCAAAAATATTCATTGAAAACAAGAGAGTTCAAGTCGCGTTATCGACTCGGTGTGTAGTTTTAGCGCACGAGTAATAAAAATAAAAATTGAGTGAAAATTCGCACAAGAGGCTGCGCGATATTAAGGGAGGACCGAAAACGAGCCCGTTGAAGCCTTGCTCGACAGGACCGATCTTAAATTTATTCTAACCGACAAAAAACCTCGGCCGCGGTACGGGGTCGCAAATAAAAGCTCGTGTTTCTGGCTCTCCCTCTCCGTGTCCATTCTGTATCCGCGTGCTTTCATAAAAACGACGGCTGGTGGATACCCACAGTAGTCGCGAACTCGTCCACAGCGGGCGCACTGTATCCGAGCTACATAACTCTGCTGCACTCGCGAAACGGGCGTTCCCTTTGTATTTAACCTCGGGCGTACGTGCGTACATATATATATATGGAAAAAAAGCATACACGCGCGGAGAGAGAGATAGAGGCAATTTTTTTCGTGGTTCTGCATGGAAGCATAAAAGACCATCATGCAAAATCCACGAGAAACGAAATACAGGAGGATTAAAAAAAAAATATATATATTTTTTTAAATCTCGATTACCTCGACCTACACGGTGGTCAGCGAGCCGGCGACTGTGGAATGCGGAACGGGACTGAAATTTGGTCAAATTTCGGTCATAAAGGCGAGCGAAAGCAAACACGAGGGATGGTGTCGGGGGGAGGGGCACATGGGAGGCGGGGGGGGGGGGGGGGGGGGGAGGGGGTCAGCAACGTGTAGCCAGTTGAAAGAGAACGCGAGGGATTCGACCGCATCGTCCCCGTGTCACGTGGTTAACGACCTGTTCGATAGCCCGAGAATCGTTGCTTTGGGTCGCGGAATGCGCGACATAGCGCGTGTTCATTTGCCGGAAAGCCATTGCCTATCTGTACCTCGTCGGGGGCGCACAGCCGGTTCCCGGAAGGTGTGTGTTGTATATGGCGTGCGGGACCGCACGCGACTCCAGTCGGTAATCGTTCCTGTGCGATAAATGCGCGTGGAATGCAGCTCCACTGATCCAGTAGAACAACCACGAAGCGCCGACGCTAATGGCGCAGTCATACCTGTTCGACGGGCCATTCCACGCGCGGAAGGCAAGAAAAATGAGGATTCCGCGGCCAGCTTTACAATTGTTAAGTTGCTGCCAAATGGAGCCGCACCCAGAAAAAAAATTATTTGACGGCCACCTTTTATTTGGTTTAAGCAAAATATTGATTTGATTTAAATAAATATTTACTTCATTTAAGTAACCATTTACTTAATTTAAATAAATATCTATTTCATTTAAGTAACCATTTACTTAATTTAAATAAATATTCATTTAAATCAAATAAATATTTTACTTATACGAAATAAACGGTGGCCGTCAAATAATTTTTTTTTCTGGGTGCGAATAGAATGCAAGCGAGATTTGGTCGACTGCCTAATTATTGAAATCTTGTTTAGGGGGTGAAAAACCGTGTTCGCCTCGGTACAGCTAATGGAATGTTGCTGAAGCGGGAGACTGAAAAAAAGTTCACTTACGGGCTGTAGAATCATTTTTTTTAAATGTCAATTCTACTTAAAACTTTTACAATTCTATGTGATATTGAAACAACGACCTCAAGACTGTCAAGGTGACATGTTATTGTTTCGCTCCCATATGGAATGCATTCCACGCGCGGCAGGCAAGGAAAATAAAGATTCAGTGGAAATTGTCGATATTGGTCGGACGCGGCCGACTGCGTGTTCCACGGTCGTTCGTTGCGCGTTTGTTTTGATTGTACCGGTAATTGGTATTGCGCCAGGATTATTAAGCTGTTATTAAATGGAGCCGAATAGAATGCAAGCGGGATTTGTTCGACTGCCTGATTAGTGTAATTATGTTCAGGGGGCGAAATACCGTGTTCGCCTCGGTACTGCTAATGGAACGTTGCTGACGCGGTATGGATGCGCGCGACGGACGTCTCCGCCGTTCGGATTATTGACGACGGTGACACGCGCGCCGGAACCGTGCCGTTGGAAACGGTGGAAGCTTTCGCGTTCATGAGTTACACGGAAGCACCGAAAGAAATAGATAGGAGGATTTTCGGCGAAAAAAATGGCTTTAGTTTCTTTCATATTGATTAAGCATGTCTAGATTGTAAAATGGCTTTCCTTAATGTCTGATCTGTTTCCCTATAAAAGCTTGACTCGGAACGCCTAGGCATTAATCAAGAGCATGATACGACATTGTTATAATAATTTTACGATTTTCCATGTTTCCGAAAAAAAAAAAATCGAGATTATTGTGTCAGAGACTTAATAGATTTTTATCTTGTGAATGATGAAATTGTAATGTGTGTGAATGATGAAAAAAAGGTGCAAAGTAATTTGCACATGGCTTCCCCATAAATAACAATATTGTGCACCGCTTCCTCTACGAGGAAGCCAAAATCGATCAACGAACTTTCTCATGGAGAATTCTATGCGTAAAAAGATGCAAATTAATTTGCATCTTTTTGACCATCGCAACAATTTTCCTTACTTTTGCAATAATTTTTACCGTAGCGATAATTTTAATTGCATTCGCGATAATTACTGTTGTCCCCGTACAAAGTATCTGACCACTGTTCGGCAACATTAATATAATATGCTTCATCGCCAAAGTGGAACTTGCCCAGCGTCGTTTAATGCCGCAGGCCTTTTGCGATTGTTTTTAGCATTGCAATAATTTCCATTACTTTTGCAATAAATGCGGTTGCCCCTGTACAAAGCATCGCCAAAGGGGAACTTTGCAAGAGTCATTTAACGGCGCGCCCGCGAGGTCCGATCGTATCTCAAAGTGGAGTCCCAAAGGCAGCGACGGTCATGCCAGTATTTTACGGTGGAAAATTTTCGTTCGTAATGTCGAACTCACAGGTAGTTCGGGCTTGCCCCTCGTAACTCGACTCCTCTCTCCGTATCTCGGCGCTAACGCGGCGTGTAATAACGACGAGACGCGCGTCAGAGCGGGATCGGCTTCGCTCCGTGAACTCGGAACAACAAGCAGCATCCGCGTGGTTGCGGCAAACGCCGCGATCCGATAATCGGACCTGCTCTGTGTTATGATACAGTCGGCGGTAGAACTCGAGTCATTAATGTCCGCGGTCGAGGCTCTGCACACTGTATTAGATTCCACCGTGATCGGCCGTTATCGGGATTGATCTCCCATCCCACACACACACGTCCACATACGTTCGCAGCCTCGAAAGTTCATCGCTCGAGCACTAACAAGCTCGAGCTCACCGCTCAGTTCGAAAATATTCCGCTCCAGCGTGCTCCAGCCACAAAAAGGTCGCTCGTTTGCACTTCGGGCGCACATTACGCGCCTGAAGCGTTTGGTTATGAAAGCCAATCCAAGATAAAAATATGAATTTTATTTTGCAGTATAGCTGTAATCTTGATACACGCGCACACGGAATTTCCAAGGGCCATGTAGCATGTTGGAGTGGATTTCAATCCTACATCACTCCCATACCCTTTATTCGCCAGATTTGAACTTTCACAGCATATGTAACTAGATTTTGAAAATCCTAACATAACGGAGTGAATTTCCAAAAGCTTAAATCACTGCTATATATAAAAAACTGCTATACGCCATATTCTCGAAATTTCGGTTTCTATAGCGTAAAAAAATAGAAGTTTGTTTTGAAATTCCTAAGTGCCAAATAGCATATGAGAGTGGATTTCGATCCTAGATCAAGAATTCTATCAGAAGTAATAATACTTCTGATAGAATCAATATCTCAGAATCATACTTCTGATAGAATACTTCATAGAATTTGAATTTACTGCGTCGTTTCGGAGATATCAAATTCCAAAATTATGACATTTTACGTGTAAAATAGAAAAGTGAACGCAATGTTTTACTATTTTGATTGCATACGTTAGATCCAAGATATAATCACAAAAACCATACTTTCTATTCGTCAAAGTTTTCCGAATGTCACTATAATTTAAAATTTGAAAGGTTACCGCAGATTAATTATAGATATAATTAGGCGTCTACACCCTTAGTTCAAACAATTTTACAGATCTCCCTCCATATTTCTCCCCCAGTATAAATACTTTCGTAAAGCAATATCGATAACCAGACTCGGTTATCGCTATCGTTGTGCAGCTGGTTCATCCATTCGATCGGTTACGACACAACGCCCGATTACGAAGCGGACAGGGATTCGTACGAAAGGTGGCGGCGAAAGGGGGGTTGGTTGCACTGCCCAGCAAGACGCCTATATACGATCCAAGGGGTGAGGTGCAAGGTGATAAAATTGGAGTGAACAGCAACGAAATAAAAGGCACGAAATGTCCGGCGCTCGGAATGGGAAACGCCGGCGTTCCGCAAACGGTTTTCGTTTCGAGGAAATTATATCGCGGTGACCCGGCATCCCCGTCCTGGGTTCTGCCCGTTTGTCCACGAGTTTTCCACCGACCCCCTCGTCCCCTGCACCGAACCCGGAACGCGGGCGCTCTTATAGACCACCAAACTTCTCACAAATCACCCTGTGCGCGATAAATGTTCCGCGTCGCTCTTTCCCAAAGTTATTTATCGAGGAGTGCGGCTAAGAGCGAGAAGTAGGCACTCTCGTGGCGGTGCACCTCTCGCCCCCGCGATCTCGCCCGCTTGCGTATATAACTCCGGATACCAAGAGAAACAGAGGAGGAGGAAGAGGAGGGTGAGGGCGAGGGTGAAAGAGTGCCTCCCCTCGTTTATACTCTACCGTTATATACTAACGGTACTGGTGTATGCTCCGGTTCTGTACATTTGTATACATGTATACATGTGTGTATGTAGTGCGCAATGGTATACATAAACGAGGTCGGGAGTTTTATCGGACTGTGTCGACGCCTAGAGGGAAAGGGAGAAGAGCCGAACACGAGACGTGGTTAAGCGAGTTCAACATTTCACTGCGGTCTTAAAATCGGTTAGCCATAGATGGAGGATATCCTCCCGTTGTAGGCGAGGTGTGGGGGTACGTGAATCGAAGTATTAAGAATCATTTTGACGATCGTCGGGACATGTTTTTGTATTTCCGGCACTCTTGACTTCGTTTCCGGAGCTGCTGGACGCGGAGTGAGGCGCAAGTGGAGATCAAGCGCGACACGGACCAGAAAAGCACGGTCCGATAAGACCTCGGTACGAAAACGATGAAAACCGAAGTTAACACCTTTAGTAGGAAATACTCTTGTTCTAGCTTTACTAGATAATAGCGACGAGATCAGGAGACTGAATAGATTTAAGCCTCCAGACTTGCCACACAGATTCTGAGCGAGCCATTTTACTGAACGTTAATGATGTAAGAGATGGTAAATAAATCTAAATCTTGATCAAGCGTGAAACGGACCAGAAAAGGACGGTCCGATGGGAACTTAATACGAAGACAATGAAAACAGATATTAAGACCTGTAGTAGGAAATACCATCAAAGACTCGAAGTGCATCCAAACACTCTTGCTCTATCTTTACCAGATAATAGCGACCAGATGAGGAGACTGAATAGATTTAAGCCTCTAACTTGCCAGTCAGATTCTGAGCGAGAAGACAATTCTATGCACCTATAAACACTAAGCTGCTAGTCCAATTTTATTGGGGACCACTGTCGCTGGACAATCTGTCTGCCATTTTACTGAATATTAATTATGTAAGAAATGGTAAATAAATCTTGGACGTTAAAAAAAATGTCCTCCCACTGCGTCGCGGAGGAAGCGTCGTTGATGGTCTTCGGGTTAGGTGGTTTAAATCTTTATAAGGCGTGACCCCCACTACGCGTCCGTTAGTCCCACTTAGGTACGGTTTCGGGCGGTGTGACTTACAAAGGGTTAAGGATCTGGACATTCGAAAGAAAAAACTAGAATTTTATGGATTGCCTTTCGCTCAAAGTAACGAGCGCCACACATTGTCGCGTGGCACGTTTGGTCGCCGGGTCTCTCCACTGCGCATAATGATCGCAGCCCGGCCCGATCGTTGGCCCGATAGCGGAGCGAACGGTGAACGGAGACTGGCGAGAGAGAAAATGGTCCCGCATTTCCGAGGTGAGGTAACGAGGGTCCTCGAGTCTCACACGATTGCACTTATCGATAGTGTTATGCGGAGGTAACTACAGTAACGAGAACGTCTGGGGTGCCGGATTCGGGGCAGTTTCCAGAGCCTCGAAGACGAGTGGGTACGACTATTGTGCAATAGTATAATAGTCAAGAACGGGTCGGAGGGTACGGTGTTTGTGCCGGAGCTCGTTTCGCCATTATAACGGCAGAGCGGAGCCCCCGCGCCGGGATTGGGAGAGTGAAGGTCCAAGTTGCTCCGACAGGCCAGGGACAAACGTGTTTAACAACCGCCGTGCAACTTTGATTGGCCGCGCCGACTTCGGGCCGGCTACAACTTCCGCTGGCGGACAAACAACGGAACACCGGTTGGCGTTGCTCAGAGATATCTCGGACGAGCTTTGCCCGGCCCGCTTCTCATTCCTGTCCCTTTAGCTCGACGATATGGTGTGATAGTGGCGAATCGCGCGGCGACAGCACGATTCACCCCTGTGAACACAAACGAACGAACAATGTCCAGGTGCCGTGGCCTGTAATTGTGCGTACCGCCGAGTCAGCCGCAGGTCCCATCATTTGTCGTTTGTCCCCGGATGAGCGTCAACCTCGTCACAGAGTTTCCTCGCTCGCATTTAAATAAATCCGCGCCGTTCGGGCTAGGTCAACCTCGCAATCAGGTTCATTCCGCCCTCTTGGCCGGCGATCGTTTCACGGAACAAATTCGATCGCCTATTGAAGACTGCGCGGCGCTAGTCTTTAAGGCTTCGCTCGATGAGGCGGTGGAAATTAATCGATGTAAGGTAAAGGCTGCTATTAGTGGCGGCTTAATAATTGGGCTCAGGGAACTAAAAAATATTCACATAAATATACGTATCTGGTAATTGAAATGGGAAATGGGAAAAAGGTGATAAATGAATGTTTACTGTCTACTAAATGTTCTAAATGTTCTACATTCTAGCTTCTTTAAATATCATTTTTCAATTTTTTTTTTAAACCTGTTCTCACAATGCTATAACTCATTCCTTGTGTTCCCAATCCGGGCCAACAGATATTTCGGATCAACAATAATGCCAAAATATTTGTCAATCGTCAATATCGTATTTGAGGTTTATGTGAACATAATACTGAAATATGTATGCGGCTAATAAATTGTTACGTATAATGCGACCATTTAGAAAATAACCGAGATCTTAACCAACCTGGCAAAGGTCTGCTTCTTCTCACAGTGAAGACGAAGATTGAGTGGAAAACTAATTTATATTCCTCGCGGCGATGATTCAGAACTTTTAGACTGTTGTATCAAACAAAATAAATACTAAGGACAATTTGTGTTTTTAAAAGTGTCGCTCGAGTGTCTATTTATCGGACCCCCAGAACAACAGCGTAACATCTCTTATGGCATTACCACATAAGTTTTTATACTGTTGTTCTGAGGGTGCGATATGTTGTAATCGGAGCAGGGGAACGTGGAAGATTGAGGTGGCGCGGCATGTCGTTGCAGTAGTTATATCTCTACTGCCCTTTCATACTTAATTAAGTTTTCGCTACCTAATTCACAACTTTTTCATCTGCGCTATTTACCTTACGTAAGTTTTTCATCCTCGTCATTTACCATATATCTGTTTTTCACCTAAACTACTGTATTTCTTTATCATCTACTGCTATTTTCTTGTAAAACGTAAGCTGTCATCAACAACTATGTAGGGTAGAGCGGGGCAAAACGGGGTTTTGGGCAAAACGTCATTTTCCAATAATTTTTGGACCCCCGAAATCGCCCCATCGGATACATCAGGCTTTTCTGCCCAGTTTTGCCACCTTGTCCGATCCAAAAATGATTGGAAAATTTAGTTTTCCTCAAAAACCCCGTTTTGCCCCGTTGCCTCCCATACTCTGCCCATAGCTCCCATAGCTCTCTCTGGAGCTAAGTGCTTGGTACTTAGGGGATTATTCGAGGACAAATGAACAACTATTCTATTTTATTCTATATGTTGTTACAAGGCATAACGTCATAAACTCGCCACGAATAGGAGCATTTACCTTAATGGAACCGGCTGGAACTGCGTTCCACAATAGACACAGTGAAATGACGGCGGCAATCACTTTGCGAATTTACTTCCCGAAAAGTGCACTCTCATTCCTTCCCCCCCGTCGGTTCGGAGAAACTGGAAAGACGCGGAGATACGGATCGGCCGCAACTCTCCGGCGATCGACGTAGCTGCCGCTTCGAACTTGTTCGCCGAGCGAGTTCGGACGCCTCCTCGCACATCCCTCGTAGCTCGGTGACTCGCGATTCATGCCGGGACCGCTCGATGCCGAGACGACGAGATAACGCCGGTGAAATTTGTCGCGACTATCGATAACCATTCCCGGCTCCTCTCTCCGGAGAAACTCCCACACTTCCGGGAATTCCCCTCATCCTCCGGTCACCGACACTCACCTCCTGTAATATATTCGGTGAGACGACGCCGACCTGACGTTAACGCCGAACTACCGGGCTATCGACATCCTTTTCCCTCCGTCTTGCAATCTCCATCTCCAATCCGGATACCTTTTGCCAAAAACCCGCTAGCAAATGGGCAGCGTATGTTAGCACGAGTTGGTGGCTGAATTGCGTGTAGATATGCGTTTGCCCATGCATTTGCCAGCATTCAGTGACGAACATTTTTAGGAGCAAAGACGGTAAAAAATATATTCGTGAAATCATTCCGATTTCACGAATTTAACTTACGAATTTAACTTAAGAATTTAACTTACGAATTTAACTTACGAATTTAACTTACGAATTTAACTTACGAATTTAACTTACGAATTTAACTTACGAATTTAACTTACGAATTTAATTTGTACGAACTTCGCATTCCGCGAAGTTGCATACAAAATTATATTGTTTAATAAGTTTGAGACTCTCCGGAGCAACTCCCACACTTCCGGGAATTCCCCTCATCCTCCGGTCACCGACACACACCTCCAGTAATATATTCGGTGAGACGACGCCGACCTGACGTTAACGCCGAACTACCGGGCTAACGACATCCTTTTCCCTCCGTCTTGCAATCCACATCTCCAACCCGGTTAACATTTTTCCAAAAACCCGCCAGCAAATGGGCAGCGTGTGTTTGCACGGGTTGGTGGCTGAATTACATGTACGTCTGCGTTTGCCCGTGCATTTGCCAGCGTTCAGTGACGAACATTTTTAGGAGCATAGACGGTAAAAAATTAATTCGTGAAATCGGAATGCGAAGTTGCGTACAAAATAATTTAGTATAATAAGTTTAAGACACAACACAACAACACAAGTTTGTTCAGGTTTGATTGTTCAAACTTGTCCTATCTTTTCCTGTGTCGTTAAATACGTTGGTTTGTAATGAAAAATGATAAAAATGAGAAATTGGGCAGGTTTGTGGACAATATGTTATAAAAAGGGGAAACTTTTTTTTACTTTGTAGAATTTACTTATAAAATTATTGTTTTAATAACGCGCTTTACTGCCGGAGTTTCCGTCACTTTTTACACCTCATGCTGCAATTTCCGTCACTCGTGACGCAGTATGTTCACCAATTGCTAAGTTTCTATCTTTATGTCGGACTTGGTTTCATCGCGGTACAGATATTATTATTTTTCAATAATTTTGCTGGTCGAAATGATAATCAAAACATTAACATCAATTTACGATAAACCGCGAAGCAACAAGTGACGCAAAGTACAGCATAAACTAATTTGACTTACGCGCTTTCCGTCGTGTCGAGTTTAATAAAGCGCGTAATCAAAAAACAAATTATTACCGACCTAATTGACAATATTACGTACATTACGTATTACAGTGACACCGTTGCTATCACTTTTATGTCTTTTGATACTTGCAAATTAATGCATTCGGAGAAGTGGATAAAAATAGTTAATAACGTGTGAAATAAAAGAATAGTTTTGGATATTCGAGCCTGCACGAACGACTTTGTCACTCACTTAACAAAATTATTTTTACGAAACTTCGTTTTACGAAAATATTTTCTACAGTCTACTGAATTAACTTAAATAATGACTGACTCACCGACAACGGAGGATGCGCGGTTAGCGCACGGCTCTGGTGGTCCCCCAAGTCAAGCTGATTCTTTCGCGGTCAGTACTTGGATGGGTGACCGCTTAGCCGTGCGCTAGGTGGCACATCAACCGTTGAGCGGTAGGCGCTTTCTTCTGAGACTTTGGTGTTTCTGCACTTTACTCAAGTGCAGAAATATTGGTGGATCAGTAGAATATGGCCGTCTGTACCGGCACGGGTTT
>JAPYZC010002241.1:0-25174 GCA_030522665.1 Ichneumoninae sp. A BG-2022a
CGTTTCGAGAAATTCTTTATAACTGTTTAACATCAATTCTCTTTAACGCATTTAACAAATATATTTCTTGTTCTCGAGGGTCGATCATTTTCTTCTGTTAATTAAAAAAATATTTTCAACGAATCGGATTTTTAAGTATTTTTTTTTTGCATCATTTACAAATGGAGAAAAAATAGTGGCGATTCGCGGATGGGAAGCGGTTGTCAATTAGTTAAGCTCCCAATTTTATTCTGCACGAGATCCGATTACTCGAAACACCACCCACAACGCCCGCTGATGCTTGCCTTCCGTCTATATTATATGCCTCTCCCCTCACACTCATGAAATTCAAATTCACGCGTTAATACGATTTTTCATAAACTGGCACCGTTCTCTCGAAAACGTTTCGCCAAATTTTTTATAACTCTTTAACATCAATTCACTTCAGTGCATTTATCAAATATTATTCACAAGGGTTTATCATTTTTTTAATACAAAAAATTGCCAACGCACCATATTTTATTTTAATTTACAAAGTCCCAAAACATGCGGAGGTTTGTGGACAAGAAGCGGTTGTCAAAATGCACAAACCACTTGTACATCCAGACTCCATATACATTACATATTTATATTTTCGGAGCCGCAAATAATTACCCTTCATTTTTATTTATTTACAAAAAAAAATGAAATACGAGATGCGAGAGTGGAGTTTCGACATTGAAATTATTTCATTGAGCGAGGTGGAACGAGGTCTCGCGAATTAAAAAATAAAGAACGGCTTGACCCTGTGGATGTCTCCGGGAGCTCCCGAGGATTCGTGCGGCCTCCGATTATTCATCTCTGGTCTCGAGTGTAAGGTCTTCCTCTCCTCCTCGAACAATGGGAGAGACGTGTAAATAGCGTTCGGTTGGGGACGGCTATGTGTCCTGTGTGATACTGTATACGCTCGTTTTCTGACATCCGACGAGGCGTTTCGTCTGCGATTTAGTGTCACGGTCGTATATGGCGAGGCGGGGCCTCCCTCGAGCGCGAGAGCGTTCTCCACTTTCACCCGAGCGCGCACCCAACCGAGCGATAACGCACTGCCATATCCGAGCGGTGATATGTGTATCATCGCCGAGGAAGAGTAACTAACACCTCCTGCAAGCGTTCGCGTTTCCCTTCCTCGTTCTCCCCGACTCCGCTTCTCTATCTTCATCTGACTCGTCACCTCCGCTTCGCCGGAGCTTCGTAGTCGCGCGAGCAAACCGGGAATCAAGCTTTCCCTGTATGGATAAGAGACGAGGGCCTTAAGCCGGCGGGTCTCTCGCGCGGAGCTGCGCGCTTTGTCAGACGAAACGAAACAGTCCGTGACATCACGGGCTGCAAATGCACTTGAAAACTTTCGGCCTGATGCACAATCTCGTACTACACGAGTTCCTCAAGCATTTTGTTGTTCGTTCCTCCTCACGCGCACACTTCCTCTCGCGACGCTTCGCACTTGTTACTCATTAATTATCCCACAAACGATGCATTCATGCTCGTAAATAATTACGCTGACGCATTCGATTCGTTGACGTTGCGACATTTTTTTATTTATTTTTTGCCGGATGAGTTTAATTTCACTTAATTTTAATTACAAGTTCTTAGTGCAAACATGTATCTACACATAGTAATTAGGGGGATGCGCGGGGGGAAATGGACCATTTTATAAATTCTTTCCAAGACACATAAAAAAAGTCTCTAGTGCGAATATCAATCTACACATAGTAATGGACCATATTATCAATTCTTTGCAAAACAAAAAAAATCATCTGAATTGGAGGCAACATCTTGAATGGTCGGTCCAAGGATCCGGGAATATTAAAACATGTTTTTTTTTCAAATAGAAACTCCGAAAGATTGTTCGGCTATTCTACGAAAACAACGTCCGATGGTATCGCATACGTAAATGACCGCATAAGGCTTTACGACACGATGACATCATACCACGAGTTGCGTGTTTCTTCTTTTTATTTTATTTTTATGCGGGGCCTGCTCTCCTATGCGCGCTCACGTTATTCGACTCTAGCCATGCGTGGCATCCACCGGACGCACTTTATCCTCTCTCGCTCGATGTGTAATCCACAAGATAGCGATGTAACTTGTTCGTTTTATTGCTACAACCCTCTAGGCGATTAACTCATCGATGCACCCCGATCGATTTTTCGATCGATCAATACCGGCGATCACGCGATTCGTCGATGTGCAAATTTCGCGCGCGAAGATCGAATTTTATATGGTTCGGCCTTCGAGCCGGTGAAAAAGGGAGGCGGAGAGAGCGAGGATCGGCCGCCGATCGAACTTAAATTGCGACTCGCGTTCGAGACAGATCGTACGATTTTCTCATAAGGAAATCGGCCTGGCGATGTCGCTCGTTCCGGGAACGCGCACGCAAGAGGATCGTTCGCCGACTTATCGTTTCGCACGGATCCGAGGTGTACCTCGAAAAAGGCGACGATTCGTTTACGCGTCCCTGGTCTCTTTTCGCTCCTCGACTTTCATCCCTTCGCAGCGTGGATTTCTTTTCTTTTGTCGTTGCGAAATGAAATATGCACGACACTTTCTCGTCCTGCAGTTCCCCCGGAGCGTGTCGGGTCCTCGAATAAACGAGAATTCATCTAAAAGTCATTCCGGTCCGGCGATTCGAGGACCGCTGCAGCACTTCTTGGGACGCTGAAGCCTTCCCAGCGTTCGCGGATCTCCCAATACGTATCGGCACGAGCAGCAATTAAATGCAGTACCTTAAGTAGGGGAAACCGGCGAAAAACGCGGACGCTAAGCAATAAAACCTGGTATAATGATACCGAAAGCATAGAACCATTGTTTTTCAAACGAAAATTGTAATGGCATCGGTTTTGAAAGGTTTAAAAAAAACGATCTGGGGCAAAACGGGGGTACCTGTCCCCATTTTGCCCAGGTCCCCGTTTTGCCTCGGTTTCCCCGTAGACCGAGACAAAACGGAGACGCTAAGCAATAAAACCTGGTAAGACGATACACCCAGAAAAAAATGTATTTGACGGCCACCGTTTATTAAGATTAAGTAACATATTTATTTGATTTAAATAAATATTTACTTAATTGAAATAAATATTTATTTAAATCAAATAAATAGTTACTTAAGTGAAATAAATATTTGCTTAAATCAAATAAATATTTTACTTAATATTAATAAACGGTGGCCGTCAAATAAATTTTTTTTCTGGGTGTACCGAAAGCATAGATCCATTGTTTTTCACACTAAAATTGTGTTGGCACTGGCTTTGAAAGGATATTTAAAAAAATCATTTGGGGCAAAACGGGGCACATGTCCCCATTTTGCCCCAGCTTCCCCTATATATTCCTAGTGTATTAAATTCCGAGTTTTTATATTTCACTAAAATGTTTGCATTCGCATCGACCTCGGCATTCCGAAAAAAAATATCGTTTCGCCGCGAATCGATAAATATTTGTTTAAAGTAAATAAATATTTATTTAGAGCTCAAGGACTCAGGTCGGTGCCCTTTGTCAATGTGTATAATTATCGTTGGGCATACAACTAGTATAAGACGCCAATTGTACAAATGTATAGCATTGGCAATTAATTTCTTTTACGATTTATGTTTATTTGCATACATACTGTGTAAACAAATTTTGATTGAAAATTAACGAACGGTATTGGAAGCTTTTCTACGTAAACTGTTTCTGAAATTATAAAGTAAAATTATCTTGCATGCAATTTTCTCTAAATTGCAGGCATAAGATTTGTCATTTTCATTATCTGGTATTTTTAGTGTACGGAAAACTACATTAACGTTCAATTGATGTAAGCAACGCAAGCAAATTTCAAGTTCCAGTACGCTAAATTTACAATTTATTTTTACAGTCTATATAGGTTAAGACCCTGCGATAGCCTCCGTCCCGTCGTCTCGCGAAATATCTATTCGTCGCGAACGACGGACAAGATCGATGACGTCATAGCTTTTGTTTGTGCGGAATGCAAAGTAGCTATCAAGAAGTTTCCGGAGCTTTCTACGATACCTCTTCGTAATAACGAGCATAAAACCTTCGTACGAAATTGGTCCTTATTGGCCCTTATTGTTATCCGGTCGCTGGAGACTCCCGTTAGTCATCGGCCTCGCTGCCGCGTGATTTCTCGCGACGACATTCCATCCAAATTCCAAATATATAATCGTAGTCACGGAATACTGTTTAGGAGACGATCTCCCGACGAATTCTGCGCGGAGTGATATGTCAATGAAAAAAAAAAAAAAAATACATACGCAGGTGCCTCGAATCTCTATCCCGACAGTCGGTGTTTCCTCTCGGGCATGACGCGGCCGCCCCGCTCGCGTTGGAGCGTTCCCCGCAGCCAGTTTCCCGTTTCGCCCACTGATTTCGTCGCGTTCACCAAATATGGAGCAGCATCGAAGACCGGCAACGATGGGGGACCACGATCTCGCACACGAGTGGGTTATACCTCTATGAGCGAGCTCGACGCCTGCCGCAAACTGCCCACGCTCGCTGACCCGATGACGCTTTCTATACCATACTCCTTGTAAACCGTGCAAAAACCTCGGTGATTTTCAAAGTATTTTTGACACATTATTAATTTTTTTAAAATAACATTTTGATCGGCCATGTCACGCAGATAATCAGGGAATATTGAAAAATTTTGGGCCCCGATACCAAAATCATTACCGGTTCCCTGGGTTTGTAAACTCAAACCCCTGGAAACGGCTGAATGATTGGCTCGCCATGTGTGTGAGAGCATGCAACGACTCACAGGACGACATTACCTTGAATCACTCTGTATCTATTATAAGATAGGTTACATAATATACACAGTAAAAAAGATTTGCACATTTAGCAAACTTGTTTTGTCCACAAACGTCCACAATAATTTTCTTGTTAATTTTAAAAGCAAATATTCGTAAAATTAAGAGACATTTTTGCTGAAATTACAAGGTTTCTTTGCACAATTAGCATGAAAAGAATTGTAGACGTTTGCGGACAAGAAACGTTCGTGCCTATTTTATTCTGTCGGCTATGTAATATTATAGGCTGTATAGAAAAAATGGTAAAAGTCGCAAAATGTTTTTAAAGTATTTCTAACCACATTAATATTTTTTTTTAATAGTTTGATTGGCCATATCACCCAGGTAATCCGAGAATATTGATAAATTTGGAGACCCGATATTCTGTGCAACATGAAAATCATTACAGGTACCGTGAGTTCGTAAACTTAAACACCTGGAAATGATCGAACGATTGGTTTGCCATATGAGAAGATACAACGACTCATCGCGCGATCTCACCCTGAGTCACCTTATGTAATAGATTACGATCCTATAAGATCCTATGCGATTTATGTGATATGGTATATAATAGGGTAGAGCGGGGCAAAATGGGGCAACGGGGCAAAACGTCATTTTCCAATAATTTTTGGATGTCCGAATTCGCCCTATCGGATACATCAGGCTTTTCTTATCCGATCCAAAAATGATTGGATAATTTAGTTTTGACCAAAACCGCCGTTGCCCCATTTTGCCCCGCTCTCCCCTATATAATATATAATATCGGCTATATAATATAGGCTATATAATATATGGTATATAATGTATGCTATGTAATATATGCTACATAATATGGGCTGTATAATATAGACTCGAGTTTCGATACTAGCCGGTGAAAAAAGATGGTTTCGTTGGATTACAGCCCTTGATTGGCAAGCTCATTAGCATAAAGAAACGAAACACGCCTCTAACGACAATCTCTCGTGTCATTGCCGGATCATCGCCGAGCGTCTCAAGGAAATGATGCAAATATGTAGGTATTATGATTGTACCGGATAATATGAGTAATCCGCCGCTTCTGACTCGAAGGCCATCGGCCACGGTTTCTGGAGTTGGTGTTATTTGCGTACACCGTATGCTTCATCCGTCCTTTTCCTCTTCATTACTCTCGCTCGCTTTCGCTCAGGCGGGCAAGACTTTTTCAAGTCACAGCGGTTCTTCGATCCCTTCGTGGAAGTCCGCCGCTGGCGCGAGCCGTTTCTTCCTCCCGGGTGCCCGAGGTTAACCGTAGATGGGTCGTTCCTTTTTCGTTTTTATTTTAGCAGGAAAATTGAATGACTCCTCGCGCGAGTTTTAGCCGCGGATCAATCTGGGTCTTGGTGGTTTCGTTTTTTTTCCCATGCGTAATTTGGATCGAGGTTAGTCGGGACGGACGAGGCTGCATGAAAGGTTTGTGCATTTAAGTAGAATTTCGTTCTCCGAAAAATATTCGGCATTAATATTTTCTTGTTAATTTTTCAATGTTGTGTTTTTTCGTTGAGGATCGTATGTTTCACTAAAATAACACTTGAGGACCATAATTCTTCGTTAAATGTACGACCGTTCCTTACCGCACGGTAAACCCGATTGTTTTAGCTGGAAAATTGAATGACTCCTCGCTCGAGTTTTAGCCGCGAATCAATCTCGGATTTGGCGGTTTCGTTTTCTCCCCATGAGTAATTTGGATCGAGGTTGGTTAGGACGAACTGGGCTGCATGAAAGAATTGTACATTTAACAAGAATTTCGTTACCCGAAAAAATCCGGAATTAATATTTTCTTGTTAATTTTGCACTTTTAACTAAAAAACCACTTTTGTACATTTTTGAAAAATAAATGTTCGTTAAATAAATGTTCGTTCAATGTACGAACCTTAATTACAGTGCGGTACCCCGAAGCGTTGCGAGCATAGATACGCGTCGGTAATTGCCACCTCGTGGCCAAAGTCAGCCGGTCGTTGATATGCAAACGAGATATATACGTATATATTAGTCATTCACCAGGTATTACGAGATGCAACTATCAGCGTTTTTGCATAGCCATGACCGTAAGGAACACGCCCGATGTGCGCCGCTATGCTCGCAACGTTTTGACTCTGTACACATGTCGTAGGTTTTTTATGCGGCTCCCTTGATCACCGTACTCAACACTGCCTCCCATTGTCGGTCCCCTAAGGTATTCTCGTTGCGTAACGCGACGTGTCACGTACTCGGAAACATACATTCTAATGAGGCATGGAGCGAGGTAACACGTCATTATTAAAAGACCGACGCACGTGTGCGTTTTATCAACGATAAGATAATACTCATTATTGAAGGATCGACTGAGTGAAAACTCGATCGTCGAGCAAAGGCGTGAAATCGGTTCAGCTCGTGCGGCAACGTTATTCAATCAACTATTGCGCTTTGTACTATATTGCAATATTGTAAGTGTATATATATCTATATATATATATATATACGTATTTAAAAAAATCATTATTAGTATGTTTATCGGTGCAGTATCCTATAGTGGTACAATGGTAGAGAATATTGCACAATATACACTGTAACTCCGAATCACATGTTTCCTGTCATAAACGCAATTTTAAGCCCCGGAACCGCCAAGTCGGTATTGCCAGCGAAGTTCAATAGTGAACTTCCACAAGTGGTTTCTTATCGCATAGAGGATTATGAAACTCGATGTATGTCGACGATTGGAAGATTTTCGATAAGATCGTAGTCATGAATAGAGAGAAAGGTGGTATGGCTCTTAATTTTTGATAAAGTAAATTTTTTAATACTATATTGCAAAAATATATACATTTATATATATTTATATATATTGTATCCATATATTTATGTATGGTACAGTACAGTTCAGTACAGTATGTTGCACAAAATACATTATAACTCCGAAATGTATGTTTACCGACATAAATAAAGGCCCGGAATCTTCGAGGCGGTATTGCCAGACGAAGTTCAATAGTGAAGTTCCACAAGTCGTTCCTTATCGCATAGATTCATACACGATCATGAGACTCTATATATCTCGACGATCGGGACAGTTTTAATAATATCGCAGTCAAAAATAGAGAGAAAGTTGAATCGGCTCTAATAATTTTTGATAAATCGAATTCTTTAATCGTTGACGTAAATTTCTCACATACAAATGTGATATATATATACACACATATATATGAAAAATGACTCGACGCGCTTTTCCGTGACCTACTTAGCTATCTCGTATTCACTTTTTTCTTCTTCTCGTGTTTGTTTTTTTTTTTTCCTTTTTTTCCCCTCCGAACCAGTCTCCGAAATAGGAACGAACGGAGACGGAGTACCAGAATCGCCGAGGGTGAGCAGTCCTCGGCATGGGTGCATTCGACAGCCGCAGCCAGCCTTGTTGCCTCTTCGGCGAATATCTTTCTCGCTCGAGAATGAATTCGTCCCGAGAATCGTGCTCTCCGCTGCTGCCGGTGCTGTTGCTGCGAGAAGCTACGTCATCGCTTGGTTTAAACGACGACGAATACGAGACCTCCGAGCGTAAACGCGTCGCGAATGGAACCGGTTTCCATGAGCGCCGAGGTGATACGCTCACCTCCTCTCGCGCGCCGCGAACTCTGACTGAAAATTCGGACGTTCATTGCCGATCCCTTTAATGTGCATCGTGTCACCCTGTTCATCCCATTCCTGCCAAAACTGCAATGGCAAATTCCCAATTTCTCAACGATACCAAAATCAATGAAAATCGCTTCATTTAAATAATTTTTTTTAATTTATTTGGTCATCCTAAGCTTGCCAAAACGGCAATGGCAAATTCCCAATTTCTCAACGATACTGAAATCAATCAAAGTCGCTTCGTTTGAGTAATTCTTTTAATTTATTTGGTCATCCTAAGCTTGCCAATACGGCAATGGCAAATGCCCAATTTATCAATGACATTAAAATGTATGAAAGTAGTTTTTTGTTTTGGTGATTTTTTGAATTTTATTTAAATTTATGTAAATTTAATAATATTTAAGTTTGTGTACAATATTGATTTGTTTAATGAATCGTATTTAATTTATTGTACAAAAGCTCGAAAAACTAATATACAGCGGAGCAGAAACCGTGTACATAAATACAACTGGTCGGCGCACCTACTCGTGCGAGATTTGCAGTCGAAGCCCCAACAGGTTGTCATTTTTGCCATCCGGCCCAGTCGGCAAGAGCCGGCAATTTCTCAATCGGTATCAAAACCGACAAAAAAATATTCGACCGCTTTTCACTCCCGACGTCCGCCTGTAACCGTGCGACAGCTCCAAAACAAATATAACACAGAACCATCGGGGCAAAAAAAGAAAGTAAATATATAAATACAGTCGGAAGGCCTACTCAGGATAGATCGAACGCTTACAGAAATAGTACACAAGCTATACGAATATCTCCGAGAGGTTGTTATTTTATTTTTGCCTTTTACTACTCTGCCGAGCGGCTCGCGCGGCATTGCTCGCGCGCCGGATCGTACATGCCGAGGCGAGGATGTGTGAGATAGCCGACATTGCAGAGACACGTAAACAGTTTCCGACTGTGTGTGAAAAAAAAAAAGAGCGCGGTGCGAGACGGGAGGATAACACAGGGAGGGGAAGGTACGGCGCACAGGCGCGCACAGTCAAAAGTTACGCGAACTCCCGGAGAGTTCTCCGTTCGGCGATGGTGTTAGTTGCTTAACTACACGTACGAGTGCCGTCCAAAGTGGTAGCGGCCCACGCGCTCGCGGGACTCGCGAGTCCGACCCAGCGCGGGGCGCGAGGTAGGGAGAGATCGCGATCCGTACACCGGCGAGCCGACACACCGTACACGCACGTAAGATTTCTCGTACACAGCCGGGAGGAAGAGTGCCCGGAGGTTGTGAGAGTGTGTTCGACACGCCGGTGTAACGTCGGTGGGTGAGCCGGGCCGTGAGTCGTGAGGCACGAGAGCGCGTGCATTCGCTGGTACACACAGTAGAAGCGGTATCCCGGCAATGGTGAGCCGAGCAGAGACAGCCGGTCACTAGACTTCGTCAGACGTGGCCGATGCCACAACCACTCGCGATACCGGACCGTCAACATCGAAACGACCAACGACAGAAGAAACAAAAAGAAACCGAAAGAGAAAACACAAAATAAAAACACAAGAGACAACACCGGGACACAAAAGATAGTGCGACGCGAGGGGAGTTCCTAACAGTGATCGAGAAAGCTAAGGAAAGCCTGACAGTAATACGAGAGCCGAGTGAAAAGTCGTTTGAAGTCATACACATATATATTTTTTTATCAAAAATTTATATCGCGAATTATCGACTATTTTTTTCCTTATATTTATACCTTCGTAAATTCGAGAAAACAAAAAACATTATTTATAATTAGTGTGAGATTTAGTGACAGAAAAAAAACATATATATTTATATTATATATAAAAAATACGTGACTGAGTATACGCGATAATCGTTCGAATTGAGTGGCGAATCGAGATAACAGTGTCGTTATGACGATCAACAAGAAAGCGAGTGCCGTGAAAGGTAAGAAGAAGAGCGTGAAGAATGGGAGCGAGGTCGCGTCGACGTCCTCGAGCACGCTGGACGTAGCGGGCGGTGCGACGACGTCGGTGACGTCGGCGACGGAGTCCGTGGAGCGTTCGTCGAGCGTCACCTCGTCGACGAGCAGGGTCGTGCAGGAGGCGAGGAGCGTCGGTGAGAGTGAGTCGCGGAGCAACGTGGTCGAGGTGACGACCGGAAGTCGCGAGGTCATCATGGACTCGAAGGGTAACGTCATCAGGGTGATCGAGCACCAGCCGAAAACGGTGAGACAGTCGAGCGCGTCCTCGAGAGCGGGAAGGTCTTCGGAGGATTTCATCGCGAGCGAGCAGACACAGTCGGTGCTTCAGCAGAGGAAGAGCGTCAGCGGAAGCAGCGTCGTCGGCCACGAGGATCGAGGATCGTCGAAGAAAATCGGTCAAGGCAAGGTCCGCGTCGTCAAGGATGGCGCGGAGGTTCGCGCGGATTCGCGCGGTGATTCATCGGCGCCGATCGTGCAGACCTCGTCGACCTCGTCGGAGAGCCAGTACACGAGCGTGACGAGCGCTCAGGGCGTCGAGCGGGACGGAATCGTGTCGATGGACACGAAGAGGGTCGAAGAGTCCAGCAACCGATTGGACGTCGACGGCAAAGTCGTGGCCAGCTCGAGCCGCAGCGTCGAGTGCGAATCCACCGTCGAGCCGTCGTCGACCGGTCACGTGACCTTCGCGGAAGAGCATCGCGTGTCGTCGCAGGACGGAACGCCGAGGAAGACAAAAGCGAGCGGTGACGCGAGGCCGTCGAGGCCCGGGGACTCCAGCTGGGACGGTAAGTTCGTCTACGAGAGGCCGACGACACCGCGGGGAGGTCGCTCGACGACCCCGGAGAACGCGCAGATCGCCACGTCCGTTAAGACGGTCGGAAACTCGCGCAAAGACCGGAAGTCCGAGGAGACGACGATATCCCGAAGCGAGATGTCCTGCGAATCGTCGAGCTTCGAGGAGACCTCGAGCTCGACCTCGACCGTCATACACACCGGCAGCACGTCCCGCGTCGACGAGACGAGCACCGATCGAGCGATCCGCGAAACTACCGATCACGGCACTTCGAGGACGACGCACCGACCGGGGAGTCGGGACGACGGTTTCCCGAGGACGACCGGTATCGAGGGCGAAACATCGAGGACGAACGAACAAACGACAATACGAACGAACGAACCGAGCGTCGTGAGAACGTCGAGCGGTACGCAGAAGACTCGTCTCGACAGCATCGAGATAAGCGACATCACCGAGGAACATCAGAGCATCGTCGACTCGTCGACGTCCTCGTACATCGTGGAGTACAAGGACGCGAGCGACACCGTCGGCAGGCGGGTGGAGAGAGTGACCGCCGTTTCCGCCGTTATCCCCGAAGAGGACGCGTCCGGTTCGCCGAGCCCGCGAGGCTCGAGCACTCCGAAGCGTCCGGGAAGTCCAGAAAAATCATCGAGACCGGAAACGACGCCGAGGTCCTACAAACCCGGACAATCGACCTGGGACGGAAGTTTCGTCTACGAGAAACCCGCGCAGACTCCCCAGAGACCCGATCGCAGACATCCTGGGGATTCGTCGACGAGGATCACCGATCGCAGAGTCGATCGGATAGACATCAGCGACGTCACCGAGGACAATTCGATAAACGAGGCCGACACGGTGACGACGTCTTACGTGGTCGAGCACTCGGCGAGCCAGCAGAGTTTCACGGACATCAGAGACACGAGCCTCTCCTCCGTGACCCGCGAGACGATCGTCCTGGACGACGGATATCCGAGACACGACGTCCCGAAGGGACGCCCCGGAAGTCCCGGGGAGCGCGACATCCGCACCGTCAAACCCGGCGCCTCGACCTGGGACGGGACCTTCAAGTTCGAGGAGAAGAGTCGGGACGTCGACGGGAGAACATCCGGACCCAAGGACGTCGAGCAGCCTCGACATCCCGCCGGAAGACCGAGCAACGTTGCCTCTACGGCAGGTAGAAGGAACGTGAGCAATTCGAGTCTGAACATCCGCGACGTCCTCGACAGCAGCAGCACGTCGGAGATCGTCAGCGAGTCCATCGTCGTCGAGCAGTCGACGATTCACGAGAGTTACAAGGATTCGACGAACATCGACCTCGAGTCGACGGCCGTGGAGACGGTGATCATTCGAGACGGCACACCGAAGGTCACGAGGAGAACGATAACGTCGGGAGGGATTGTCCCAGAGGCCGGACGTCCGGAGAGTCCCGACCGGAGAACGACACAGCATCCCGAGGACAGAGGCGAGCGTCCCACGAAGCCCGGATCTTCGACCTGGGACGGTTCTTTCGTTTACGAAAAGCCCGGCGACGGAGCGAAGCCGGTCGACGGCAAAGACGTCTCCAAACGTCCTCGCGATTACACGGACGTCACCGATTACACCACGACGTCCGAGATCACCGGAATTTCCAAGGACCTCTCGACTACTTCGGAATTCGTCAGCGTGCAGAAGAGTTCTATGTCCGATTCGAAGACCGTGGATTCCTCGAACATAAAAACTACCCTCTATCACGAAGTTCCCGACGACGGGAAGCCCGACAGATACGTCAAGGCCTCGCCGAGGCAGAAACATCCGGGCGACGTCCGATCGGTGAGTCCCGACAAAGAACATCCTGACAGATCCACCCGGCCGCAGAAGCCGGGCTCCTCCACCTGGGACGGTTCCTTCGTTTACGAGAAGCCTCAGAAGCCGGTGACCGACAAAAAGCAACCCGTCGATGGCAAGGGACGTCCGATTCCCGCGGATGCTGAGAAGTCTCCCAGAGACGTTCGGAAATCTCCGTCGACGCGAGTCACTCACGAGACCGTCGACTACACGACCTCGTCGAGCGTCATCGACGGAAAGGCGCATCCTTCTCACAAAGTTGTTCAGGAACGTCCGAGACCTCGCGGACCGAACGAAACCGTCGATTACACGACATCGTCCAGCATCCACGATGTCGCCAGCACCGTGACGAGCTCCACAGCCTTCATAAACGTCGAGAAATCATCGACATCGGATACAAAAATTATCGACGAGACGAATGTTTCGACGACGGTCTTGCGCGAGGTTCCGGATCGCAGAAAGCCCGAGAAGATCAAGGAAGGTTCTCCGAGTCCGCGTGGACCAAGAGATGCGGATCGACCGGAGAGCCCGGAGAGGTCAATGAGACCTCACAAGCCTGGATCGTCGACTTGGGACGGTTCTTTCGTTTACGAAAAACCCCAAAAGCCGACTGATGATAAAAGCAAGCCTGTCGACGGCAAAGGACGTCCTGGACCAACGGATGCTGGAAAAACTCCGAAGGATCAGCAGAAACGGCCATCGACTCGAGTCACGCAGGAAACGGTGGACTACACAACTTCTTCGAGTGTCATCGACGGAAAAGCACATCCGGTGCCCACCGGCGATGGAAAATCTCCGCGGGATGTTCAGAAACATCCAAGACCTCGCGGACCGAACGAAACCGTCGACTATACGACATCGTCCAGCGTTCACGACATCTCCAACACCGTGACTAGCTCCACAGCCTTCATAAACGTCGAGAAATCATCGACATCGGATACAAAAATTATCGACGAGACGAATGTTTCGACGACCGTCTTGCGCGAGGTTCCGGATCGCAGAAAGCCCGAGAAGATCAAGGAAGGTTCTCCGAGTCCGCGCGGACCAAGAGACACGGATCGACCGGAGAGCCCGGAGAGGTCAATGAGACCCCTCAAGCCCGGATCGTCGACTTGGGACGGTTCTTTCGTCTACGAAAAGCCCCAAAAACCGACGGACGATAAAACCAAGCCTGTCGACGGCAAAGGACGGCCTGGACCAACGGATGCAGGAAAAACTCCGAAGGATCAGCAGAAACGGCCATCAACGCGAGTCACTCAGGAAACGGTGGACTACACAACTTCTTCCAGTGTCATCGACGGAAAAGCACATCCGGTGCCCACCGGTGATGGGAAATCTCCGCGCGATGTCCAGAAACATCCGACGCCTCGCGGACCGAACGAAACCGTCGACTATACGACATCGTCCAGCATTCACGATGTCGCCAGCACCGTCACGAGGTCCACGACTTTCATAGATGTCGAAAAGTCATCAACGACCGATGCAGTAACGAGTGACGTATCGAACATCACGACAACGATCCAGCGTGACGTTCCGGACCGTAGAAAGCCCGAGAAGCCGAAAGGCGGATCTCCGACTCCTCGTGGACCGAGGGATGCTGATCGACCGGAAAGCCCGGAGAGATCCATGAGGCCGCTCAAACCCGGATCTTCGACTTGGGACGGTTCCTTCGTTTACGAAAAGCCCCAAAAGCCAGTGGACGATAAGAAGAAGCCAATAGATGATAAAAAGAAGCCTGTCGATGATAAAAAGAAGCCCGTCGATGATAAAAAGAAGCCTGTCGATGATAAAAAGAAGCCTGTCGATGATAAGGGGCGTCCTGGACCAACGGATGCTGGAAAAACTCCGAAGGATCTTCAGAAACATCCGGGGCCTCGAGGACCAACCGAGACTGTCGATTACACGACATCGTCGAACATTCACGATGTCTCGAACACCGTCACAAGTTCAACGGCTTTCATAAACGTCGAGAAATCGTCGACATTGGACACAAGAACGAGCGACACTTCCGACGTCACTACAAC
This sequence comes from Ichneumoninae sp. A BG-2022a, assembly GCA_030522665.1. Lineage (NCBI taxonomy): Eukaryota > Metazoa > Arthropoda > Insecta > Hymenoptera > Ichneumonidae > Ichneumoninae sp. A BG-2022a. The sequence continues at coordinate 15,011 of JAPYZC010002241.1, forward strand.
GATCCTGCGCGATGTTCCGGATCGCAGGAAGCCCGAGAAGATCACCGAGGGCTCGCCGACTCGTGGACCGAAGGGCAAAGATCGCCCGCAGCCGAGCAGCCGTCCAGGAAGTCCGGAGAAGAGTCCGACCGACAGAACCGAACGTCCCCAAAAACCCGGCTCCTCCACCTGGGACGGTTCTTTCACCTACGAAAAACCCCAGGAGCCGAAGAAGCCCAAAGATCAGGACAAGAAAACACCGACATCGCCCGCGAAACCCGGCACGCCCGGCGACAAAAAAGATCAGAAGCCCCGAAAGCCTCACGAGAAAAATGGTCTGCCGACTCAAACCATCGTGCCGAAAGATACAACGCCGAAAAAAGACGTCACCGATATCACTGATATCAGAGATACTGTTGTGACGTCGGAGTTAGTTCAACACACATCTTACGTTATCGATCAATCGTCCAGCTTCACCTCGATCACCGATATCAAGGATGTCGTCGATGAAGTTATCGTGCGCGACGTGGTGAGTTCCCATTTTTTTTTCTTTTTTTTTTCATTCGTAAGTCGATATGAAACAGACTCAGTCGTTAAAAAAATTCGGATAATGTAACTTACGGTCGAAAGAAAAGTCACGATGTTCACTCTCGATGGGACTTTGCTTTTGGCCGTCAATGTCACGACTCGTCAAAAAGGTGGTTAAAGTTTTTCTTATCGACCGGGCCCGGGTCAAGTGGACAGAAAGCAATTTAAGAAAAATTTAACGAGAGTTCCGTGCAACATCTTGAGATCGAATCGACTATTGAGAAAGCCGATTGGGCGTTATCGATTCGTGGAGGACTTGAATAGAACTGCAATAGGATTTCGGTTAATGGGGTTGATGCTTCGGCGAACTAATAGGCCCGTCAATGGGATTGCCGACCGGGCATCAATTACGGGCGTCTCGCAGTAGAAATTGTATAATTGACCTGAGGAAACCGCGTAGGGAATATCACGACAGGCGTACTTTCACTCTTGTCCTCGCTCAAGGATACCGCAGTGCCCCGCGCACTCGGGCACTCGCAGTCGGGTACAACGTATGCTCGCACGGCATTAAGTCAGACCGAAGTTAAAAATAAATGTGATCCAACGTGAGGCCGCTGAAGCGAGGTATAAAAAAAAGAGGAAATAAAAAAAATCTACAATCGTCGATCGACTCGCGGAAGTTGCGAGATAGCTTGATGTACGTTTATGTACGTTCTACCTGTTGTGTCTCGAGGGCACGAATAGTGTGTATGTAATTTAGCCGGTAAATGGGTTAACTAGGAAACGATTATCAGCGGCGCTGTAGGTAATATACAAAGTGGGATCGATAATGGAAACTTTGTGACTGGCGCTTCGTATATCGGGTCAGGAGCGAGCCCAGAGAAGAATATATCCGTATCTCCCGGGAGAAGGCTTTCTCGAGAATGAAATCAATATACGGCGATTGCTCCGTTCACATCTGATGTGAACGGACAGCCGTAATATAGGCGAATATATAACGTCGTCCGCTAAACCGAACCATGCAATATTGAAAAAGAAAAAAAAGGTACATATTTGTTTCTAGTAAATTGTTGGGGGTTTTTTTTTGTAAATTACTAGAGTTTTTTTTCTAGTAAATTATTTTTTATGCAATTAATTTTTTTACTTTCTCGAGAATGAAATCAATATACGGCGATTGCTCCGTTCACATGTGATGTGAACGGACATCCGTAATATAGGCGAAGATATAACCTCGTCGGCTAAACCGAACCACCTAATATTGAAAAAGAAAAAAGATACATATTTTTTTCTGGTAAATTATTAGAGTCTTTTTCTAGTAAATAATTTTTTTATGACATTAATTTTTTTTTTCGCTGCCGCACGGATAAGCTCTGGCAAATCGCTCCGTCTAAAAAAACACATGATTGCCATCTTCGGCATGACCGACATGTATACCCAGTTGACCGAGAACTCCCTCGTGCCGCGTTCAAACCCGCGTCTATCCGTGTATCTGTCATGCAATTTGTCACAATTTAACTCGTGCGCTGTATGTGCACGTGAAGACGATATCAATGAAATCTTAACTACCTTACGCAAAGGATAATAAAAAACTAAAACGACGCCGTTAGCGTTCCTCGAAATGGAAAGCTGATGTTCGCAGATTACACACTGCGGTCGCCGGATCGATAATCATTTGTGAATCCGTATCGTGAAAATTAAAAACCGTATCGATGCGTCATGTCGACAATCCGTACCATTATATTTTAAAATTTAAATACGGAGCACCAAATTCAGCAGTGATATCATCGCGTGCCTCTCGTTACTTCGTTTAACGCCGCTCACAAATTGATCGTGTCGATTGTCCAGCTCCATAGGCCTAATACGTTCCCGACCTTGCGCGTTAAATTGATAATGCCACTTGCAAACGCTCGCTGGCTGCCTCGTTCGTCGAGTGGATGGTACATTTTAAATTGTCGCACGGGCGAATCGGAGTAAAAGCGACTCTCTGAATTGAAAACACGAACGGATTTGCCCGCCCGAAGTCGAAGGCTTTGTAAAAAAATAATTCCCTCGACGCGACAAGGCGATCTAAGTATTCCCCCAAGAATGTGAAAGCGTCGGGTGTGTTCGGCGTTTGTCATTGGAGAAACGTCGATGAGTACGGGCACGGTACTGTTCACCGTACGTGTTGGTCGATGAACTTTTCTCCTCGCATCGATTATCATCTACAGTCGGACACCTTGCCGGAAATATAGCGAGTCCGAAGCTTCGCACCGTGCATTCGACTCTTGACCCAAAACAATAAGGCTTTTAGTTTCTCTTTAGTGCTTCGTCCGGGCTTTTGTTTGCGCGATTTATTTACTTTTAAATATAAAAGTAAATAAATTACGCAACAATTCAATTTTTTGTTTTTTATGTTAGTTATTTTTATTTTTTTATATGTTCTCGAAATATTTATAACTTCATTAAATACTCATTTTTTTAATACACATATTACGAAAATCTTCATCAGTGTCAGAATTTTATTCAAAGTACGTCATCGTCATGGAAACATATATCAGTTGACTGTACAAGAGGGTTTTATCGCAATAGGTTTACCCGAAATAAAATATTATAGCGAAAAATTGAGAAAAAAAAAAATGGAATAACTTAAATTTATCTTTAAGGTCAAAACAAAAATGTGCGAAAGCGTGAAAGTATCAGAAGTAGTAAATCGAAGCACAGACATGTTATCTCTGTAATGGAGCGTGACTACGAATTCCACGCGTTAACCTCGCCGAATTCTATTCGTTATGCTCGACCTCGTTAAATCTCTGACGAACACCGAAGCCGGTCCGACTTATTCAGGCTATTCAGCTCTATCTCCCTCTCTAGTCTCTCATCGTTGCATAAGCCCGCTTAACTTTATTCGAGGGAAACGGAAGGGCGCGCTGTTTACGAATGTTAAACGATTCGGGCAAACAGTATCGTACGCCCTAATTGTACGTCTAGGCACGCGAGATTCGGTCTCAATACAGCGCAACAGACGCGAGGAGTGCAAACATCGGTGCATTTCGGTCTTGTCGAGAAATTCCGACGAGGCAGTTGAAACAAAAATCGTTTTAACCGATCTCCTCGCCCGATGCAATTACATTCCACAAGATAAGCAATATTCAATATCCGCAGCTAGAGGATCGAGCGGAAAGCTGAAATAGCATTTTTTTTATTAGCTGCTTTTTTATTTGACCTGTTTCTCAATTGACGAACCGTGTGGGTGCGTTGAACCGGCGAGAAACGGGTACGGAGGATATAACGAGAGAAGTGGTAATCGTCCCGATTAACAGAATTATCACGTGCCGCTCCGGGCATTGTCTTGACGTTGTGGGCGTAACGGACACATAAATAATTTTTTATTCGTGTGACACTTTACTAGCGATCGGTGGTCCACCAAATCTGACTCAGAGTTATTGCCGGGACAATGAATCTCATACGATTGACGAGATTGGGCGACAGTATTTTTAAGTTTTTAAATTTTTCTATCTATCAATGTTTACATTTTTCAATCTACCAATGGTTAAATTTTTCAATCTACCAATGTTTAAATTTTTCATTCTACCAATGTTTAAATTTTGCAATCTACCAATGGTTAAATTTTTCAATTTACCAATGTTAAAATTTTTCAATCTACCAATTTTTTTATTTTTCACATCTTCACTTTTCGACATTGCAGCGTAAAGAGGACGTCGACAGGCCTGATCGATGGATTTTAATAACGTATTATATGTTTAATGTTTCGCAGAAGGATGTCGTCGAGTTATCAACGACGGAGTTTATCGACGATAAGCAGGTGACGACGAGTATGGTAGCGAGAGATGTCGTCGACGAAACGCGTTTCGACAGAATCACAAGCCCGGGTCCGAGATCGCCAACGGAATCGCCGAGGAAGCCATCCTCTTCGCCTGAGAGGCCTGGACATCCGCGGGGAATCCCGGGACTTCGGGAGGAAGACAAGCCGAAATCACTACCAGCCGCAGGGAAACCCAGCAGGCCTCGTCAGCCGGACGAAACTTCTCATCATCCTGGCGAAACTACGAAGCCCCGAAGGTCAGTTGCTAATTTAATAAATTACCATGGACATTTTTATTGAGGTTCCGAATTTCGGGGGTTCGAAATTCCGAAATTAGAGCGTCGCGTTGTCGCACTCCTCATTTATATTTCATAGCATAAAATATTGTCTACAGTACACTGTTAAAATAAATTGTAAATTTAATGTACTGGAACTTGAAACTTGCTAACATTACTCATATTAACTACGCACTAATGTACTTTGCTTGTGAAATAAATATACCAGATATTAAAATGACAAATCTTTTGCTTGAATTTACAAAAATTTTAATGAAAAATACAAATTTTACTGTAAAATTGCAACGCCCATGTGTTTGAAATTTCAGAAACGGTTCATGTAAAAAAGCTTCGAATACTGTTAATTAATTTTCAAAAAAAAAAATTTACAGTGTAGATCTTTGTTTTTCTGCCGAAAGTCATCAAGTTTAATTTTTTTTTTGGGTAATTACCGATCATCAGGTCACCGGAACCGAGGCCGAAGTCGCCGGAAAAGCCACGGGATTACGTGGGACCGATGGGAAAGCCGTTACCAGCTGCGGGAAAGCCCAGCAGGAAGCCCACCGATGAGAAACCCGAGGCACCTGTGAGGGAGCGCAAAGTGGACGACAAGCCGACTAAGCCGAGTCGCGAAGATGAAAAGGATCACAAAGTTCCCGCAGGAAGGCCGACGCCAGCCGCGGGAAAGCCGAGTCGCTCGCCGGAGAGGCCCGAGAAACCGAAGGGAGCCCCGGAAAAACCAAAGCGCGGCGATCAATCGCCGGACTCGCTGGACGGCGACGACACTCGTCCGGTCAAAGTACCTACACCTGGAGATATTCTCAAAAAGATTCCGCTGAAGGAACAATGCATCTGCGAACTTTGTACTTGCGGGTGAGCAATTTTTATTTTTGTTCTCAATTTTTTACATTCACTTTTCCTCTCGCACAGCGCAGACTCGTCACGCAGTCGCACGGAGAAAATAAAATTATTCAGACGACAAGAATTTTCTTACCATAACTCATTTACCTGCTCAACACAGGAACAAAAAAACATTGTGCTGTGGCAGCCAAATAGGAGAGAGCGGGGCAAAATGGGGCAACGGGGCAAAACGGGGTTTTTGGGCAAAACGTCATTTTCCAATCATTTTTGGATCGGACAAGGTGGCAAAACTGGGCAGCCCATTTTTGCTGCCACACCAATAAATTATTAACGATCTACAATTTTGTCAGAGAAACGGAATAATTTTTCTCCGTGTGACAAATTTTTACGACAATTTCCCATACGATCCGACGTATCTCGACGTGCGGAGTTAATTGAAAAATCGTCGAAGACTTATTAGCGAATTCTCGACGACCAGCATATTTTTTTAATCTTCTCTCTTTCAATTTCTTCAAAGACCTCGATTGCCTCGTTTCGGCCAACCGCGGGCAATCTGTTACACGCACGAATGATACATATGTATCGTGGAGTTTAAGTGGGACACGAGACAGTGCCTTTAAAGGCATGCCCGTTTATGTCGCTACCGATCGCGCAATATCGCAAGCACGACGACGACTTTTCTCTCCACTCCCGGTATCGTAACCGAGCCGGGAGCCTCTCGGTTGGGTTCCTTATTCGAGACTACCGACGTCGAGTCTCCCGAGGAGAGCGGCCTACGCTCGTACGATTCTTGCTAAGGTAATCCATCGTCGTGGATATTGCACGTGTCACGATTCCCCAGGGGAGCGCCGCGTCAGCCTCTTCGTACGGAATCAAGAGACGCCTCGTTGAATTTTGAAGCCTTCCAATCCGCTCGAGATAACCCGATCGGGCGGGAGCTCAGCCCGTCTCCAGATTTAATTTTCATGGACCTCGCCATCATCCGCCGCGTCCTACGCTCGCCCGTTACATATTTCAGGCTCCCTTGCCTTCGTCGACGAGACCAACCGCGAGTCGAACAAGCTCTTCAGTGCCTTCACAAAAGGAGCTCGAATTCACTTAGCCGTCGTGTTACATGCAAACGCACAGACCGAGATTCTTATGTCATTGAAGAGTTGCCGCGCTCGTGGATAACGATCGTTACTGCCATTCCCGAAAGCGCCGATCCGACGATGATGCCCTACTGAGAATTCGATACCGGGAGAGTTTCTCTGCATCGGGAATTGGCAAAACCAGTCGATCGATCGTTTTACCATTTAAAAAAGCGGTGGAAAAAAACGGATATGTGCGCATCGATTGCGAGCGGGCGATCGAGAGTTGGGAAATCCCATGGCACGAGATGAATTCGTCCGACTGTTTTTATTTTTTTCTTCCACCGACTGCGACCTCAATATACAAGATAGCTGCTCGTAGAATGTACCGTGAACAAAAAAATTATCTCGGCTCAGGGCGGACGGGTTATCGGTCGGACGGTAATTGGTCGTCGAGCGAAAAAGTACCGATTCCCCCTATACGTCTTTGTAGCACGAGACATAAAAATCGTTGCAAGGACAAAAAAAACATGAAAAATCGTGGTTAAATATTTATTTATTTGTAACATATACGGGTCAAGCCCCCTTTAACATACAGCATACATGTGCAAATAGTGTACAGTGTGCTGTAATCTCGTAACAATAATATAAATATGAAATGTCACGCCACTGCCAACTGAAGCGTGAACGCAGAAATCGAGCGGTCCTAAAGGTGTGCACGGAGAAAAATAGTTCTGTTTCTCTAATAAAATGTAGATCGTTAATAATTTGTTGTTGCGGCAGCAAAATATTTTGTTGTCCTTTTGCAGGTAAATGTTTTATGGTAACAAAATTCTTGTTGTCCCAACAATTTTTGTTCTCCGCTATTATGCTATTATGTTCGTAGTTCGTAGAATAGGTTTGGGACACAAACTTTGGTACAGTTTGTGTAACCATTCAATACGTTGTAGATTAGCGTAAGATCTGCAAAGCGACGCCTTTGACATAGTGTGTATATAATGTTAATATATGATTATATTAATATATGATAATGTTAATATATAATAATGTTAATTAAATATTATTTAATTAAATTTTTCTAATTTCCGAATTGTAATTTCTGCAGGCGACATCGTTGCCCGCACAATTTGCCGGAGGATCATCTCGAAATACCTCACGACCAGCCGGTCTACGGTGTGAGCTCGTACCGCGAGGAATACGACGAGAAGCATGTCGACAGACAGGTCACGTATCATCACGAGGATCACCTGCACATGGAGGGTGATTTCGTGGGTGAGAGGAGAACGGATTACGTGGCTACTCGAGGCGAACGAGCTCCCGTCAGGAGACCGCAGGATAATTTGAGACCGGAGGGCGAATTCATCGGCAGACCGAAGGAGGAAGCCCCGACCCGAGGCGAGCGAATGCCGATACGGAGGCCTCAGGATAACTTGAGACCCGAAGGCGATATCGACGGTAAGCGAGAACCAATTCGCAACGCGTTTTAGACGAAAATTCATACGTGCATAATTAATATCCATTTTTTTCTGAAAAAGGAATCGGCGCATTGTAACAAATTTTTAAGTAGTATATTAAGTAGTTTTTTTTTTCAACTAACGAGACCTCGACGGATGAATTCGCTACTATTGGCCACATCGTCCGGAATTGGCCTATTGTAAATGTAAATCTATATTTATACGTGCTTAATTATTATAATTTTTTTCTGAAGAGGGAATTGACCTATTATAACGAATTATTAAATCGATTTTTTTTTACAACTAATGACTCGACGGATGATTTCGGATGCTGTAAATTCACGTGTATCCATTTTTCAATGCGGATCTTTGATATTTTTTCGACAGGCCTCACTACGACCGAGCTGGTTTTCACCGGTAAGCCCGGTGAACGTCCGAGCCCGGTGCGTCGCAACACTTACACGAAAGTGGAGGGCGAATTCATCGACGAGACGACATCACGATCGGAATTCATCGATCACAGGACGATTCAACGAGCAGAGATAATCAGACGAACTGACAATCTCACAGTGGGAGAGGGAGAATTCACGGTGAGAATAAACGGAGCTAATTTTGTAAAGAAGTAAAAAAAAATAATAATAATTTGAACATATACAATAAAAGGAACAGACGTTATATTAATTTTTAAAAAAAATTTCACAGGGCACCTCTCGCACAAAGAACGACTTTCACGTGCACGATATCGTGGAGCGTGAGCCTCACAGACGTCCGACCGATGTCGATCAAGTGGACAGATTTTACGAGCGAACCGACCTCGTCGAGAACGTGACGACGAGTCACGAGGAGTATCGGAACTTCGATAAAACTGATTACAGAAGTACGGTTGTGTTGCGACGTGACGACAATCTGAAACCCGAGGGTCCCTTCGAGGGTCGTCCGAAGGACGATTACAAGCCGATAACGAGAGGAGAAAGGCCGGATGTGAAGCGTCCCGAAGACAATCTCAAGCCGGAAGGTCCCTTCGATGGGCGTCCCAGAGACGATTATTCGCCGAAGCGCGCGGAGCGTCCAGAAGTGAAACGTCCGCAGGACAATCTGAGACCCGAAGGGCCTTTCGAGGGCCGCCCCAGAGACGATTACAAGCCTACGAAGGGAGAGCGCGCCGATGTCAAGAGGCCCGAAGATAATCTGAAACCCGAGGGACCCTTCGAGGGACGACCGAAGGACGAGTACACACCCGGAGAGCGTCGTCAGCCCATAAGACACCCTGACAATTTGCAACCGGAGGGAGATTTCACTAGGCCCGAGCATGCGCCTTACGCTCCTGGCGACAGAGCTCCGATAGTTCGTCACCCTGACAATTTGTTCCCGAAAGGAGATTTTCCGGATCGAGAGCAGAAACCCTTCCAGCCTGCGGAGAGAAGAACTCCCATTAAACCTGGTGACAATTTGAAGCCCGAGGGTGACTTCGAGGGACGTCCTAAAAATGATTATGGTCCCAAGCATGGCGAACGTCCGGATGTCAAACGGCCTGAGGACAACTTGAAGCCGGAAGGACCCTTCGAGGGACGACCGAAGGATGACTTCTCGCCGAAGAGAGCGGAGAAACCGGAGGTCAAGAAGCCGAAAGACAATCTTCGGCCTGAGGGAGATTTCACAGATCGTCCGAAGGACACTTGGACTCCCGCCGAACGCCGGAAGCCCATCAGACATCCGGACAACTTGTATCCGGAGGGAGATTTCGAACGTCCCGAGGAGAGTCCATACGGGCCGGGTGAAAGAGCTCCGATCGTGAGACATCCGGATAATCTCTTCCCCGAGGGCGAGTTTCCTGACAGAGAACGGGAGCCTTTCAAGCCTGCTGAACGAAGAGCGCCCATCAAGCCGGGTGACAATTTGAAGCCGGAAGGAGACTTCGAGAGGCCTCACCGAGCTCCTGTAGGACCCGGGGAGAGAAGGTCGCCGATCAAACATCCTGATAACTTGAGGCCTGAAGGCGATTTCGATAGACCTGATCACGAAGAGTTCCGGCCTGCGGAAAGACCAGTGGTTAAGAGACCGAAGGACAATTTGAAACCTGAAGGGGACTTTGAGAGACCTCATCATGCGCCAGTCGGCCCAGGAGAAAGACGCACGCCTATTAAACATCCCGACAATTTGAAGCCCGAAGGAGACTTCGAGAGACCGGATCA
>JAPYZC010002242.1:0-15809 GCA_030522665.1 Ichneumoninae sp. A BG-2022a
GGCAAAAGAAATCGCCCAACGTGGGGCTCGAACCCACGACCCTGAGATTAAGAGTCTCATGCTCTACCGACTGAGCTAGCCGGGCTTGTGAATGGTGACGGCCTGACAGAAATTTTCTGGATTTTATATAGGTTAGGGAGCTCCAAAATTATTTTTTGGAGCAAAAAAAAAATGTTGCCCCAAAAATCATTTTGGAGCAAAAAAAAAATGTTGCCCCAAAATCATTTTGGAGCAAAAAAAATTTGCCCCAAAATCATTTCGGTGCAAAAAAAAATTTGCCCCAAAATCATTTCGGAGCAAAAAAAAATTTGCCCCAAAATCATTATGGAGCAAAAGAAATTTTGCCCCGAAATCATTTTGGAGCAAAAAAGTTTTGCCCCAAAATCATTTCGGAGCAAAAAAAGTTTTGCTCAAAAATCATTTCGGAGCAAAAAAAAATATCGCTCCAAAATAATTTTGGAGCAAAATGATTTCGCTCCAAAATAATTTTGGAGCAAAAAAAATTTCGCTCCAAAATAATTTTGGAGCAAAAAAAATTTCGCTCCAAAATAATTTTGGAGCAAAAAAAATTTCTCCCAAAATCATTTTGGAGCAAAAAAAAATTCGAATGATTTTGAGCTAAAAATCTTTAAATTGGTATAAAATTATTTTTGGAGCACGTACTTATTAACTTCTGGAAACATTTGTATACTTTCTCCAGTTGTGATCGATCTATTTTCTTGAAAGAATAAAAAAAACACGAAAGGGTAAGGTAAATACCGCTATTACCGACCGTCGAAGGAAAATTCGATTCAAAAGCTCTCCGTGTTCAAATAGTTGATCAATGCTAGAATTCGCAGGTGTAGGAGGATAGTAATTGGAGCATGACCAAGAATAGAGGCTTACAAATCTAACTCAGAAACAAATTGCAATTCACGACGATGTTTTGTAGAAAAAAAAAACTACGACGAGGATGGGATTCGAACCCACGCGTGCAGAGCACATTGGATTAGCAGTCCAACGCCTTAACCACTCGGCCACCTCGTCCCGTTGTTCGACTCTTGTCATAAAGAGAGGAAATAAATTCGGGACAGTTGCGCAATACGGCAACCCCTCCGATAGCCGATAAATCTTCGTTAATTATGCCCGTACTCGCGCGAATTTAATATAACCAAAATGGGAAAGTTACCGAGCGAAACGATATTGCATAATTAACGTACCTCATCAATAATAATACCCATGACGAAGTTATTCAATGGTTACGAGGTAAATTTAAGCATCCCCCGAACGAGCCCGCTAACTACCCGGAAAATTAAAAGAAACGGTCTCCGTAAATGTACCTACCGTCCAGTTGTAATTCACTTAGGCATGATTACGAGATAGCTGATTGCGGTTCCAAGAGTTACGCCGAAACTTATATTACAAAAGTTTCCATCCGAAAGTCGATGCCCAAGCGAGCTCCTATAATAAAGTTACTGCTTGTGCATAATGCACGCTGCTAATAATAATATATGCACCTTACGTAGTCGCTTTCAAGCAGTAGCATTAATTCCCAACTTTCGACATATCGACCTCGATAATATTATTTTCGCCGGCGCGAGCGTGTAATTATTATCAGGTCCCAGTAAAAAAAAAAGAATGGAGCACAGTCATCATTTTGCATCTCGAAGAGAGACCTGCTCCTGTCAAAGTTATTAATCCCACCCTCAGTGAAACGGTTGTACGATACCTTTGGGGACCTAACAGTTCGATATAAAAAACCGATTGGATTATCCTCGACGATATAACTTTTACGTCGGATTATACCGAGTACCATTGATTGCGTAACGTATGCGGAGAAGAAGGAGCCTCGCCCGGGTAGTTTCTCGGGACGAATGATCGGGTCCAGGGCCTCGGACGGCGTCCCCGGGATTTAGTGGGAGGCTTAAATTTCGTTGGATTATCCTTTGTAAAGCGAGGGAGTTACGAGCTCGTAGGACGCGACTCCGAGCTCTTTTACGTCCCTCCGGGTCCTCCGAGTACCGAGAACGCCGGGAGGACTATCCCGCCTGGAGTACAGCCAGATCCTCTTTCTCTCTCTCGTATTTGTCCGCAATGCGACCTGACCGCCATTGTTACACACCCCACGTAACTTTCACTCCCCGGAGCTCGTGTTCCGTGTCCTCGGTGGAGAAAAAAAGCAGAAAAGGAAAAAGAGTAAAAAGTTATTCCTCGTGCGCGATAAGCCTGCGGCTCAATTAGTTTCAGCACGCGAGACCTAATAACCCGAAGGATAATCATCAAAGCCCCGGCAACGATATTCCCGATAAAAGATAATACGTAAAGTGTTACATAGTCTCTGATTAAAAATAACATTTGTTATTGGTCTCGTCAATCTAAGTGAACGGATCACGCCGTGAACAGGTGTCAGAGAATTTTATTCATTTCAATACATATATAATGACCGTGAATGCATACGGCCCAGGCTCGTTTGTAATTCAGGCCAGTGCGATAAGGAGCCCGCTCGCGAGCGCTCTCGGCAATCAAGACTCTTGTCGGACTCTCTGAGTTATTATTATTGTTAACGCGTGCTCTATGCTACACCCGAGTGCTTTCTCTGTCCGTTCTGCCGAATATCCACTGAATCCAATACGTGGAACGAGCCTCTGTTCCGAGCTCGAACCTCTTACGACTGTACGGTCGTATTATTATGGTATTATAGTCGTGTTACGAGAACTCCCGAGTCACGACTCGCCTCGCCCTCTCGCTATCCCGCGGCTCGACGATTAGTTGCGAATTGCTCGCGGGTCAATAGCAAGGCCGATAAGAGACTGTTTTGTAATTGCGATCCGTAAATACTGCTATCTCTACCTCTCGACCCCTTTCGCTTCTTCCTACGGACTCGGCCGATCGATACCAAGGTCGTGAGATACCAGTATACCGGTATTATATCTATGGATTTACTGACACCTCTGACTCTTCAGTACATTTGCATCCGCGCCAGGTATAGCTGTACCGCATAATAACTCGGTATTCGACGCAACGAGATCTCGTATTATGCTCGGTACGAGCGGGGTGAGGCGGAACGGTATCGATTTTTCTCTCAGCCATTAAAATCAGCCGCAGATTTCTCTGTTCAAGAAGTTTGCCAGCTTGAACTAATTGACTCGCCAAGCCGCAAATGTCGGGGTCCCGAGATCAAGGACTTTAGTACCGCAAACTTCGCGACTGTCTTCGCGGCTCGCTGGAGCGAGGAATCTCGGATGGTCCTGCTGCTGCTCGACGATAACTGGATTCGCCCGTGTCGTCGTCCCTTGCTGACCAGTATGACGAGAATTTGATGCAGCTGCGGAAGCGGCTCCTCTCACGGCCGTTCTTTCTACTCTTTCCCCGCTCCTAACTTGGCGAACCGCGAAGCGTGCCGAAAAAACGAAGGGAAAAATTGGCCCCTCCATCGATCAATCTATTTCAAATTGTCATCGAGGCGGTCCAATCTCGAGGAAGACGCTGTACACTGTCTATACGTGGAGACAGTATGTCTACGGAAGAGCGTGGCGAACTGGACAATCTTTCGAGGGACATGAAAAACGGGTTCGTTTTGCCCCACTCTTCCCTATAGACAGGACAGACTCCCTCTTAGCAGCAGACTCGCGGAAAAGGAACAGAAAATAAAAAAGGCATTTTTATTTTTACCTTCGCCCGGAGCCACGTAGGGTGGAAGCTTCTACGTGCAATTTTGTCCTCCATCTCGTCGAAGCTGTTTTTCGCGTCGTCGAAAGATCGCCTAAAGCCGTCACCCTCGGGATAACATCCCTGTTTCCATGACCGTGAACACTCAGCCGTCTAGAAATTTATTTCCTCGCGTTCCTTTTTTGCGCGAGCGACACTACTGCGGATTTACCAGTGAAAGACCCATCTTACCGATCGAGCGATACCGCCCATCCCTGCAGGCGGTCCGGAGTCCAGAGCCGATCGACTATCGACTAAACTATCGAACATCGAAGTTTCTACGAAACATGTATTTTAACAGAGGCAATAGACATACTTGTACAATTCTTTATTGCACAGCTCAGTTAATTTTTTTCATGTTAATTTTATGCACCGAACGCCTTCGAAAACTCCCTTACTTTCGAGAACAACCACTCCTTCCAGTTACCTTGCTCCGCCTTTTTCTCTTCGCACGGTTCCTTATTCTTCTCATCCTTCGAATCTTCCGTGTCGGGATCCCCAGCTCGGTAGTGCGGATCCCAACTTTCGCGCATGTTCTGATTCATTCGATAAAACGATCAATCATTTGGGTCTTCAATGGTAGCTTATGGATGTGATATTAATGGATATAATGATAGCAGGATTTCTCGTTACCTGTAAAAGTTTCATCATCTCATCCTTCCCTTTAGCCGTGTTACCGGAAGTAGAGTTTTCGCCCAGACTCCTGGATGAGTGTGTGGACCAGGGTGCTGACCGGTCCCGTTCAGTCGTCACATTCCTCATCAAACTTTGAGCTCTTGTTGAAAGGGGGCCCTTGGTCATATCTTGACCGCGTTCGTTCGCCTTTTCGCCATGTAGCCCAACCGAACGATCCTCCGCCGTGAATACCCGGCGCCCCTGATGTTCCTTGTTCCCGTCGACCATAAAATTCTTCGCGGTTCGAGATTCATCCGTATCTCCGAAATTTCGATGATCATCGTGCGGCACTAGTTCTATCTTGAAGTCCGGAGTCTGGAATATCTCGGCCGCTTCTTCGTCGTTCCCGTTCGGCATACGCCTTCTTCCGCGAGACCTCGTTTTGTCTTTGGTATCCCAATGTCTCCTGGCTTCCTCGGTAGTCCCGACATCGGGATCGTTGGTTCTAGCATCTGCGAGAGATTCTTCAACGGCATCCAACAACTTGCCCAGTACCAGGTTCTCTGAGTCCAGTTCTACCGGCAGTTCCGAATTCTCGATTGGGTCTTCCTCAGAGATAGCCTTCTCGGGAGTTACCAGAATGCTGTCCAACAGTTCCATCTTTGCTAGAGTGCCGCAAACATCGGGGTCGACTTTCATGACACTGGCGACGCAGTTTCTGGGGGTTCCTCGGCGCGTGTATATGCTGGAAGGATTAAAGTGCGGAGCGGTGAATGAGGGTTTTGGTGGGTCCTTCTTCATGCTCGTCAAGTACCAGTCGTATGATGCATGATGAGAGTCTTCTATAATTTCCACGTCTAGAACTGGAGCTTCCGTTGTCGTCGTCTGTATGATAAGTCCTTCGACGGTCCCCACGAATTTAACGAACTTTTTAATACAAACTGCCATGCATTTTACCGTTTCGTAAAGGTGTTGGAAGGCGGTCTTTCCTCTGACCATCTCGTACACGAAATTGAATCTCCTTCCGCCCATCCGCCTCGCGACCACCCGACGAAGCTGAGGAAGAAGAGCCTGGATTTGCAGGATTTCTTCGACCACATCGCACAGTTCCGGATGCTTTTTCAATAATACCACGGCGCAGGAAGTGGCGTTGGGCTTTTGAAGTGCAGACACCTCGTGATTGGTTTTTGCTGGTTCTGCATGGGATTCCCGTGGTTTTTCCGCAAAGTCCGAGTCTTCGACTTCTTTGGCGACATCCTCGTCAGCGTTTTTTGCGTACTGATCGTTTTCGGCCAACGTACGAGAATAAACCGATTTCCGCTGCGAACCGATTCTTCTATCGTGGTTCCGCGGCGACCCGGACAACGTGGCCGCCAAGAAGACGACCACGAAGAGGAGGGTGCCGACCGCCCGACCGTGCCAATTCCAACAAGCTCGCCTCATCGAATACTGAGCCTGACTTAGCCGCGTTCGAGACTTTTTATAATTTGATCTTGCTTCGTTCAATGCAAACGAAACAATATTTCCCGCTTGTCCTGTATTTGTTCTCCGGATTGCCGATTCCAATGGCGAAAAACCGGTTAATCCATTGTTTTCTACTAATTTCACGGGGCTCAATGAAATAATCCAATTACAGTTCCGCAACAACGCAAACCCAATAAGTGTTCGTCAGGCAGGGTAAAAAAAGTTTGTACATTTTACAAAAGTTTCTCGTACGGAAACGTTCTCATAATTTTTTTCTTCTTAAGGTGTACAATCTTACTACTGCTGACGATATGGTTCGTTGATAAAACAAAAACATCGTACGATTAACAAAAAAACGTTTTTGGATCTTTCGGGTTTTTTGGACCAAGAAAAGTTTTTCGAATGTACAAACCCTAATGGAAGCGGCACACATCGCAAGCATTGCCCAGCGTCGGCCACTAGCGGTCCAGTGTGTCATTAGGTGTCCACTAAGGAACTTTTTTTTTACTGAGAGAATTCGAGTTGGGACTATTGCCCAGCGTTGCAAAACGAGGATAAAACAAACCCCTTCCAACTTTCACGTACCCTCGTCAGCCCTCGAGAAAGCGGACAAGACCATTACCACGCTCGTTAACCGACCGGGTACAAACAAGTCTTGCGAATGCGGTTTACTCGCTTCCACACGTTGTTTCCCGGCTCGCACAATGCTCCGTCCGCCCGAAACGTTACCGCCCGACCGCCGATTAGCGGAACGTTTGATTAATACGAAATTCACATCGTTAAGTGAGCAAAGCATGAGGCAGCGACTCACGATTATTCCCCTGCAGATATTCGCTGTTCAGTCAACCGCGACCAAAGACCGATCGAGTATGTATGTATATATACATTTTTTTTCAACTTTCTTTCCTACCCGATTTAAAAGTGTGTGCGGGACGATGAGAACGAGCTGAAAAAAAGAAGGAAGATGAGTATCCGTGATGCGAGCATCGGACCGTTCATGCACGAAGAAATCCTCGCAACCAGCAAGCTCAGCTACTATACAGTCAGCAGCGGCGTCATGACTCTTCGTCGTTGTCGCAGGGGTAATCGTATATCCCTAGACGGTTAAATTACCGCGAGGGTCCGTGCTCTTGCGGATATCGCGGCTTGAGTTCGACGTGGGAATTCCCGGCGCAAGGATATAACCGGAGAGCGAACCCTTTCCGTATACGATCGAAGTCTCGCGCAAGGTCTCACAGGCTCGGCTCCCCGCGCAGGAATAATTGGAACGATCGAAACGGGCTCCCTCGGATCTCGCGCCGTATACATATATCGACGTGGAAAGGAGCCTTTTAATCCTGTTCGATTCGAGAGTTTCAATAAAGCGCATAGAATAAATCGACGCCGATAAGAGATCTGTTTATTTCTCTCCGCGGGTTCTCGCGAAAGTTTACAGATATTAACGCTAAAGATATCTTTATTGCGCTGGTTCCTGCTGTAGCTACCGCCTATACGTCGACCACCTGCGTCCCCACCGAGCTCGACCGCTGGATTAAACGCGCGTTCGCTTTTTTTTTTATTTTTGCTTTGATTTTATTTCTTCGGCCAAAGTCCAGTTACCCAAGTATACGTACAAGATCGAATGATAAGGGAGAGTGACGAGTGGCCTTTGGGTATATGGCGCCCATATAGCAGTGTTGTACAAGAGAGTTCGAACAAAGTGGGTAACAGCCATCGATTCCGGTCGTCCCTGACACCCATGCCAATTATATCCACACTGCGTGGATCGTCGGTAACGCGAGCGTTACGTCGTTCGGGTCGCTTGTTTTCTTGAAAAACCAAAAAATTTCCGAGCGAACGAATGATAAAATAAAGTGCGCTGCCGGACAGGCGTAAAATACGGGGGATCGTAGTGCCTATATAATGTATACATCGCGGGTACGTTATATGCCCTCGCCTGATCGCGTTCTCTCCTTTATTCACCTCGAACGGTGTAGGTACTTTATTACAACGTGAAACTTTCATGGACCGCTACTCGCGGGGTTCTCAATCCCGTCCTCTCATTTAGCCAAACTTCTACTCGATCTCCCGCGCTCCAAACTCTCGGCGCACGCTCCTAGATATATCCCGTATGAAAAAGTCTAAGCTCTGCAGTCTATCATATGTAGACTTTGCATAAAAGTTTATTAAACTGTTAGACTATATGACTATATGACGATATGACTGTTCAACTATTAAATTATTAAACTATTCAACTATTAGACTATTCGATTATTTGACCATTCGACTATTTAATTATTGGACTATTGGACCATTGGACCATTGGACCATCGGACCATTGGACCATTGGACCATTGGACCATTGGACCATTGGACCATCGGACCATCGGACCCTTGAACCATTGGACTATTCGACTATTTGAGTATTCGACTATTTGACTATTCGACTATTCGACTATTCGACTATTCGACTATTTGAGTATTCGACTATTTGACTATTCGACTATTCGACTATTCGACTATTCGACTATTCGACTATTCGACTATTCGACTATTTGACTATTCGACTATTTGACTATTCGACTATTTGACTATTTGACTATTTGACTATTCGACTATTTGACTATTTGACTATTTGACTATTCGACTATTACACTATTTGATTATTGGACTGTTGGACTATCGTCGTATTAGACTAAAATTGATTAAATTTCAAATGTACATAATAGATGTACGGCAAATCAATGGTACACCAGATTCCTTTTTGCACGTCTCGCTATTCTTCCCTTTCTCCCGATAAAATCTGTGAGAGCATCCTCGGACTCCGCGATATGCTCCCAACTTTTACCCGTCTCGCCGCGAACGAAATTTGCATCTTCCCGCCCGAGTTTCTTTATTCGATTTTCGGACGAAAAAACTTGTCGGGCAATATTTTAAATGAGTTTGCCGTTCGGAGACGCGAAGCTGCCCGGCGAGAAAAAATAATCATACTTTCATGAGAGCGACATATACCGCGAACATTATTATAACGAGAGTGAAGGCGTCGTGTAGGTTAGCTCGTGGAGAACACTCCCACAAGGTGCAGCAGCAGCGGGCTTTTCTCTAGTCGTTCTGGGCGGGGGGGAGAAATGCAACGAAGATATACGAGGCAGCGCCAGCGAGCCCGGTGAGCACATGATCTTAACGGTGCTGACGACTGGTCCATGTGTATGTCGATATTCCGCATGCAACGCGGCGACGCGCCTCTATCGAGCAGCCTCGGATTCTGTGCGGTACTTTGTACATGCATACGGCGTTACGAGAGAGTGAGAGACTCAAGAGCAATTCCGCGGTCCCCGCATAGAGGATCGCGCACATACATGTATATCACATTATAGGGGATACGAAACACGTCGCCGAGTTTCCTGAAACTACGCGCGAACGAACACCCGCGGCCGTGCCCCGGGCTTGTACCGGTACGAGAAATAACACGTAACGAAGTCGTCGAGACCCGAGCCAATATCATCTCGGGAATAAACATAACAACTGTCCAGGAAAAGCGTCGTTCTGTTCGTTACGATAGGCGCTCACAATGGGGCATCTTCGGTACGTCGGCATTTGCATATTCCGGATGAATATTGCTATAAGAGCAGGACAAGATGTTTTCACTTTAGATCGCTGGGATAATACAAATTTGTCGATGGGCTTAAGATGTTCGACTAAAAAAAACAAGAAGAAGAAAAGAAGAAAGAAGAACATCGCTGGGATAATACGAATTTGTCGTTGGGCTTAAGATGTTCGACTAAAAAAAACAAGAAGAAGAAAAGAAGAAAGAAGAAGACCGCTGGGATAATACGAATTTGTCGTTGGGCTTAAGATGTTCGACTAAAAAAAACAAGAAGAAGAAAAGAAGCATCGTTCTGTTCGTTACGATAGGCACTCACAATGGGGCATATTCGCTACGTCGGTATTTGCATATTCCGGATGAATATTGCTATAAGAGCAGGACAAGATGTTTTCACTTTAGATCACTGGGATAATACAAATTTGTTGATGGGCTTGAGATGTTCGACTAAAAAAACAAGAAGAAGAAAAGAAAACGATATCCGAGAATCTCGAAAGTACGAAGAAGTCGGTTTGTCCTTCGGTGATCGTCGAGACACTCGCAAGTGTATTCTTGAGAGAAAAAATAAGATAAAAAGTCAAAGTGACTGAGGCGGTGCGTAAAAGTCGCCTTGGCGCCGTGCAAGTAACGCCGGCGCCTGCAGTGATTCTCAATGCGGTCATTGAATTCAATCAATCGCTGAATAACCGGCCTCTCGGGGAGTTAATAATAACTCTGTCCATTATAGTTGATTGAAACAAATAATCCGTGCCACGTTTCACTCGCAACGGCGCAAGATACCGTGGAAGACTTTCCTTACGGCGACGTCGTTTTCCTTCGTTCGATCGACGAGCAAATGGTCTTTTCTACACATTTCAATCCTACACACGGGCGGTTCTACACAATCTTACATACAAATTTCGATTGTAGACGCGTTTTTTTCTCCAATCTGTTTCTACGCGTCGTCAATGCGCGATTCTGTATGGAGATGAATACTACACTACTATCTACACCATTCGATATGGCAGATTCTAGTTCTGCACCATTGCGATTCTACACAATATTGCAATTTCCATACTACGTGATCCGTTTCTACACATCTCGATTCTACACGACTTCAGAACTAGATATTCCCGTTCTTCAGACGAGCCCTTGTCTACACGGTTCAGTTCTACACAATATTACGGTCTCGATACTGCGTGATACGGTTCTACACATCTCGTTTCTTCACGGCTTTAGAACTAGATTTTCCCATTCCTCAGTTGAGCCCTTGTCTACACAGTTCAGTTCTACACCCCGGTCCAATTCTACATATTTCATTAAAATGTGTAGACTAGAAATATTTAATATTGAAATCGTATAGAATCGAGGTCAGTCGAACCAATATGTGCAGTATAGAGGTCATAATATTGCGTGGAATCGCAATGTGCAGAATTAGAATCTGTCGTATTGAACGGTGTAGATAGTGTACATTATTCGTCTGTGTGTAGAAACGTGCATTGACGTCCGGTGGAACAGAGTTTGTGGAGAAAACACGCCTGTAGAATAAACATTTGTATGAAAGATTGTCTAGGATTGAAATGCGCAGAAAAGACGGTTTGTCGATAGTCCTTAAAGTTTTCTGTCGATGTAACTGCAGAGAATCCTACGGCGGAATATTGTGGCAGCGTATCGCTAGGGATGCACCTTGTCGCGGTGGAGAGCTCCTGTGCAAGAACTACAATGCGTATAGAATACACCTTCTCGGGCACTGACGAGTGATCTTTTGTTATGGAAAATATAGTGACGCGATGCATGTATAGTTTCTCCGTCTCCCGTACGGATACGTTAACGTATGCGCGAATACGGACCATGCGAGGCCGGGTGGCGGGTGTCGGGCAGATGTTGCGGTTCGAGTGAGAATTGTTTACGGCTCGCGGTTTACACGGGAGAGTTACAAAAGCGGCACACAAGAGTGCGCGCGTTAACGTTAGGATCGTAGTTCTTTTTGAATAGAGATGCTTGGAGAAAAATGACGAGTCGGGAATGTTGATATTCGCAACTTGGTACAGCAAATCGTTACTCGCACAGCGGTATCCGCATCCAAATCTCAACATTAACGTAGGCCTTGCGAATGGTGTTCACTTCGCATAAGTTTCGGATAAATGAGAGGGAATTGCAAACACTTCTGGTTGGTATAAAAATCTGAAAAAATCAAGCATATTAAAGGTGCTGAAAAGATTAATTTTGTTTAATAAAGATTCCATGATGTTATCAACAAATTGATGAAAAATAA
Organism: Ichneumoninae sp. A BG-2022a; assembly: GCA_030522665.1. NCBI lineage: Eukaryota > Metazoa > Arthropoda > Insecta > Hymenoptera > Ichneumonidae > Ichneumoninae sp. A BG-2022a. The sequence continues at coordinate 11,604 of JAPYZC010002242.1, forward strand.
AATTGGTCAACGAGTCTTCCGGAAACCAAACTTTTTTTTATGAAAATGATTCGTTCATTTTTCTGAATACGTATAAACTTTTTTAGAGTTTTAAATTAACTTTGAATTTTGTGACTGTACACATTTTTCCAATATAAAAAAAATCAAAGAAAATTTAAAATTCTGAAAAAATTCATGCGCATTGAAAAAAGTAAACGAATTATTTTCATTAAAAAAAAGTTAGGTCTCCGGGAGATTTGTTGAACAATTTAATTTTTCATAAATTAGTTAATGATATTTTGGAAATATTGTTATACAAAATTAATCTCTTCATCGCCTTAATATGCTTAATTTCCCTCTCATTTCCCTGAAACTTACGCGGAGTGAACACGATTGGCAAGGCACTACCTAAACGCATCAGGCAATCGAGGCGATGTGAAAAACCGCGGTCGGTAACAGAAACTCCAGTTAATTATTTTTTTCAACCACGCCGTCAATTTACACTTTCAAAAGCAAATTCTGCAGGAATCTGGTTCACGAAAGAGTGTCCTTTTAGCAGGAACTGGTCGGTACCCGTGAAAAAAATTAATTGCAGTTTCCATTACCAACCGGACCCGGTTTGGGCGGCGAGGAAAGAGTGTCATTTCTCCTTAAACGGACGGCGGGAGAGTGAGTCCCGGGCCAAGAGGTAAAGGGGTCAGGGTTCGACTCTCTTGCGAAACCGCTCTAGTGAACCGCTTGCATAATTCGCATCTCGGTGTGTAACGAAAGACAGCCCCAGAAAGAAAACGTTATTGACATCCTATCGGATGCAACGAGTGATCGATCGTAGATCGAACTATCGATACGAACTCCGTCGCGAATGTACTATTCCACATTCGACTCCCTCCATCACCCCCTCTGTGTTTCGCCGTCCGATGCACGCCTGTCGATATTACCGACTGAGCTATCGCGTTTCGCACGCCTCCAACGAGACACAGACGGAGAACGAGTGTACAACACAGTCCGAAGTGGACGATGTGTGCATATGCGCGAACAAGCGACCGAGGCTTCTCGCCAACTTTAATCTTGATCGATCGTGACTCAGTCGCCGGGCCAACTGAGGCCAGCCAAGCCACGCGGCCAATGGCACAAGCTCTACACGTGACGGGGCTAAAGGGTTAAATATGAAATATCCAGGCTCCATAAATAAGAGTCGCCGGACTGCGCTGGACAAGGCGAGTCCCAGGACGGGGAGTCGAGGTGTAACGCGCTTCAAAAGTAAGAAAGAGGAGGCTGAGGAAACAACTTTGAGGAAACTCAAAGTTATCGCGGTAACAAGAAAGTTTTGTCGTGATAGCAAAACCAATTGCTTCAACGTAGTAATTTTTGTTGCTGATTTTACTAATCGTTTTGCTTGGTGTTAATGGTTATATGAAGTCGTGTGTTATTTTTAAAAAATATATAATAGAAATACAAGTTTGAATTGACTATGTTATACGTGTTATCCGTACGGAGAAAAATAGTTCTGTTTCTCTAACGAAATGTAGATCGTTAATAATTTATTGTTGTGGCAGCAAAAATGTTGGGCTGCCACAGCAAAATATGTATTTCCACAGTAAAATATGTGTTGCCGCAGCAAAATATTTGTTTCCACAGTAAAATATTTGTTGCCGCAGCAAAATATTTGTTGCCGCAGTAAAATATTTGTTGCCGCAGCAAAATATTTGTTGCCGCAGCAAAATATTTGTTTCCACAGTAAAATATTTGTTGCCGCAGCAAAATATTTGTTTCCACAGTAAAGTATTTGTTGCTGCAGCAAAATATTTGTTGCCGCAGCAAAATATTTGTTTCCACAGTAAAATATTTGTTACCGCAGCAAAATATTTGTTTCCACAGTAAAATATTTGTTGTCGCAGCAAAATATTTTGTTGACCCGATGTTAAACAGGTAAATGAGTTGTGGTAACGAAATTGTTGTATCAACAATTTTTTTGGCTCCGTGCAAGATTTCGCTTATCCGACGTACGTCCCCACAGTGTCCTTTTTGGACGGGGAGTCGAGGTGTAACGCGCTTCAAAAGTAAGAAAGAGGAGTCTGAGGAAACAACTTTGAGTAAATTCACATTTAGAGGAGAACCTCGCTCATCCGATCTTCGATTAACCCAACCTCACGGATTTTTTTTTTTAGTACAAGATTTTTTTACCGTAACAAATTTAGTTTGTTAATATCGGGATAACAAAACCAGCTTGTAAGCGTAGCAAAATTTTTGGCTTGGAGCGATTTGCTACCGCAACAAAACAGCCTTTGTTGGTGTAACAAAATGTTTGTTATATGACTGAGTGGGGCGCCACATGTGCCACATGTGCCAACACTACGACGAACTCGATACGCAAAATTAAAACAAAGAGACGCGGGAAAACAGTTCCTTTGTATTGCGAACTCTTGAAATTTGTAATTGCAAATACAGACATTATTTTCAATATAACAAAATGATAAAATACAAACACAGTATTTACGTATCTATGAGTTAATGTACGTACGAGGAGTATAGGGTAAAAGTGGGGAATATGGCCCGGTCCAGATATCATTGATTTACGTGTTAATCGACGTGGGCCATATTCACCACTTTTACCCTACCTGTCGTATTACCAGTAATTACTCGGCCGTAAAATTACACCAGGCGTCGTTTGTTCCCACAGCAAACTAAATCGTCCCAGTAACAAGAAAGGTTTGTCGTGATAGCAAAACTAATTGCTTCACGTAGTAATTTTTTTTCTGCTTTTACTAATCGATTTGCTGTGGGAACGAGGTCATTGACGACAAACTAATTTTGTTAGAGCTAAACCATCTTTCCCCGTGCTCGGTAAGCGGGGTGTAGGCTCAGATAATACAGAAAACTTAGACAAAATGGACAAGCAATGCCCTCGCCCGAAGTAGTCCATAACGGTGACTTTGTTGCATACACAACCGGTTCCGATTCTAGAGTCAACAGTCTATGTTTGTATGAAGGTAATAATAATTAACTAAATTATAATCATATTTAAAAAATAACTCTATTCACTAATAATGTTAATGGTTATATGAAGTCGTGTATTATTTTTGTTTATTATACAATACACTGTAAAGAAATGTTGTTCGAAAATTAATGAACGATATTGGAAGCACTTTCACATTAACTGTTTCCGAAATTTCAACCGCGGGTGCGTTGCAATTTTACAGTAAAATTTGTATTTTTAATACAAATTTTAGGCACGAGATTTGTAATTTTAATATCTGGTACTTTCATTTTACAAAAAAGTGCATTAATGTCCAATTAATGTAAGTAACGTAAGCAAGTTTCAGTTTCCAGCACATTGAGGTAGCTATGTCGCTTCCCGCTCATCTCGCATAAGTTATCGAAAAGTAAGTGAATATTGCAAGTACTTCTCGATGGTATAAAATTCTGAAAAAATTCATGAATATTAAAGGCACTGAAAGATATGAACAAATGTATCAAAAAATTAATTGTTTAACAAATTCCGCGGCAAAACACCTTTTTTTTATTGAAAATGATTCATTTATTTTTCTGAATACGTATGAATTTTTTCAGATCTTTCAATTAGTTTTGATTTTTGTGTTTTTTCAGACATTCTTTCCATATAAAGAAATTAAAAAATCAAAGCTAATTGAAAAATGTGAAAAAATTCATACTTAATCAGAAAAATAAACGAATCATTTTCATAGAAAATAAAAGTTGTTTTGCCGGGCAATTTGTTAAACAATTAATTTTTTGATTAATTTGTTAATAACATTTTGGAATCATTATTGTGCAAATTTAATCTTTTCAGTATCTTTAATCTGCATGAATTTTTTCAGATTTTTATATCATCGAGAAGTACTTGCAATATTCGCTTTCTTTTCTCGAACTTATGCGAGATGGGCGGGAAGCGACATAGCTACCTTAAATTTACAATTTATTTTTACAGTGTATAAATACAAGTTTGAATTGAGTTATCCGTGTTATCGGAGATTTCACTTATCCGGCGTGCGTTTTCCCCACAGTGCCTCGGCTAAACGGGGTTCTACTGTACTTTCATCCATTCGAGGACGTGCCCTCCGCCCTTCCTCCTCCAAGAAGAGCAACGACACATACAAAATCTTATCGGTGAAACACAACATTAGAAAATTGTATCTGCGATATAATATTTATGAAATGATATTACTGACATATATCACTTTGCAAATATCACATTACACTGCGGTGATT
>JAPYZC010002243.1:0-26447 GCA_030522665.1 Ichneumoninae sp. A BG-2022a
TAACCGATGCCACAGTAACTTTGCTAATAATCATGTGTGGGGTCGATTGTAACAGTCGATCTGGGTCAATTGTACCAGCAATAATTAATTTCTTCCAATCCCAATACCAATACCAGTATTTTTTATTTGTTTTATTCTTACATTCTAAGCAATCAGCGATAATTTATACACTTATAATTTATAACGAACCAATTGTAGAATATAACATTTATAGTAGGGGTGTATAGTTAGGCCGGCGAAAACGGCTTAGCCGGCAAATAATTTTTTTTTAATTTTAAATTTAAATTTAAGTTTTTCTGTGCTAATGCGCCCCCGTTATATTTCTTAATGGTGGTCGGCGAAGTTTTTGTTGATGCAGGAGGATGTTACAAATGACTCCACTACCCGTTACAATTGACCCCATCGCGGCCCAAATTCTTACCCAATTTCGTCTGTGTTTAAAGGGGCGGTGTTCGCAATTCTGTGCATATTGCTGCTTGACATTTTTTAACTATATACTTAAGACTAGGTTAATGGTACACCATTGGATGCCGAACCATTAGACTCTCGGGTTTGTTGGTAAAAAAAATTAAAAAGGATTTTTGTTACTTTTGTCCCCGGTCTCCCCTAAGGTTTTTCTACATTCGAGATAACGTTTCTTGTCATAGAGGTCCACAATACTTCCCTCTCGTTAATTTTACATATTTGTTTTGTACACTTAATACAGCGGCAGTTGTTTAATAATACCGTTGGCAAAAACAAAATGTAAAATGAATGAGGAAAAGGATCGTGGAACCTGGTGGACTAGAAATGATTTTTACACGTACGAACCTTTCATTATTTTGTGCAGGATAAATAAAAGAATGTTAGGAAAACGATGTTTTACAAAGAGAATTCGAGCAGTACAAAAAAAATGTATTCATATTTTTTTACTGAAAGAAGAGTCTGTAAAATGTTACCTTCGCGAAACTCTTGGTATAATTAGAGTACCGTGTGACAACTGGCATCACAGGTTTAAAAATAGCCGGAGAGATACAACGAGCGTGTTGAGGCGTTAAACGATCGACGACTATGCAGGAAGAGTTCGCCCGAGCTCCGTCTTGTGCGCATATTGCATCGGCCGCGGAGACCGCGGAGCGAAGGCAACTCTCGTGTGAAATCCATTGAGAGCGCCGGATGGATGAGTTCCCTCGCGAAGCTCGGAAAAAAAAATAATGCACAAAAGGAATGAAAGAAAAGGATAAAATGTGAAACAAAACAAAACGGACGAACTTTCGGAGAGAGTGAAACGACGCAGATGACGAAGTCGAGTGCTCTCTCGCGCGAGAAGCTCGCAACGTGAACTTGGCACGCGGTGAGCTGAATGAAGATGAGACGAATAAAGAGGAATAAACAGGAAGAGACGTAAGAGGGCGAAGCAAGAAGAACGACGAGATGAGCGCTACTCGAGCCATTGTACGAATGCACGTTTGGCCTTGCAACAGTCGCGACGCACTCGTAATACTTAAATGCATAAGACACCGCAGCGCATTCTCTCCTGTAATGTTCCCTCGTGATTCAAGTCAGATAGTAGACTAGTCTGAGTAAAGTCGTAGCATCGCGACTGAAAGAAAAGTAAAAAAATGGATATATTAATTCATCAAATGTTCGCGTATACGAGAAACTTTTTTTATGGATAAATCTCTTGGCTTATAATTAAATTATAATTACTAAAATAATTATGAGGTATGTTCACGAAAGAAAAATTTCTGTGTTACACTTTGAGGCCACTCTATGGATTTTGTAATTTTTTTTTTAATAACAATGCGTTAACATTCGGGCCCATTAAAGATTGAGGACTGGTGAAGTCTGCAATTTACTCCTTCAATGTCACTGCGGTTATAGAAATTATTTTAAAATATTAATGATATATAAAATTACCGTGACCCACGAAGTGTACATTCGGCAAATGTCTTCAGCAATAATTTGCTGCTGAAAGATTATTCTTTTGTAACTTACTATTTCTACTCGAGAGTTGCATTAACGAGTAGTCATTGTCAATGGATTTTCCGATGAATAGACCTCGACAGTTTGTGCCAACCACTGAAGTATATAAAATCATCTTGAGCCTTTCCCGCTCGACTTCCATCAACAGTTCCTGACATTACGTAATTTTAATATTCATCTACATTGAATAAGAATTATCCGGACTCCGGATCCCACGATGTACCGTTACTCTGCAGGCTCGTCCAGCTCGCTTCGGCTTCGGTGAATCGCGGCCACTCGACTAATTGATCATTTAACTACACGACGTCACGGCGATAACCACATCGACTAATTTATTCATTGCTTCTCTCTCGCGTCACCCTCGAAGATTAAAACTGTGCGATCGCTTCTCCGTTACCGAGGCGAAGCCATAATACGATAGGGCAAAGACGGGAATCCACAAGGCATTCCGTATCAAGTGTACAAAAAAAAATTGCAAAAACAAAGAAAAAAATCTTGTTCTGCCGATTTCTAGCCCATTTTATTTATTTATTTAATATCAAATTATCCCACGTGATATCACCGTGAAAAAAGATTATTCCTATCAAAGAAAATTTTATTAAGGACGAAGGAAAATATTTATTTGCTTCACAACCTAATAGAGCGTTTATTAGTTTCTAATATACTTTATGCATGAAAAGCGCTATCTTCCGTGCCTGCCGAGAGTGACGTAAATGGCGCTTTGCAGCCATGATTATTATACTTTCCTGGCGCTTGCGCAGTTCGTCTCCTTCGCGTGCGATTGACTTTTGCGTGCGATTTCTGGAAATTATTGCACGCTGCTCGCAGCGCTACAATCAGCAAGCACGGAGTAGCGCTTCTCCCGCATTCTTTACATAAAATAGTATGCGGTACTTGTACGTAAAAGCGGACTCCCGACGGCGGATGTGAAGTGGTCGCAGTCGCCTTCTCTCGCGCTACAACAGCACTCGGCTTCGCTTCGTGCCGTTGTAGCGCTCGATCCAGCTCGTGTGACCATTTCCCAACCTTCGCCGAAAGTCCGCTTTTAGGAACTAGTATCGCAATATTGTTTGCGATATTATCATTCTTATCGTTTAATAACGTTTATTTGGATCTAAAAAACAGATATTTATGGAAAATAATATATTTTTTTTATTTCGTGACAGTATGGGATAAATGTGATATATGAATGACGCAGAAACGAATTTTTTGTTGAGTAAGTCATTTTTACTATTGCATCAACAAGAAATGTTTTATTATTAAAGAAGCATACAGATCTGTTATCGGTGCACAATTTCACCAATCACGTCGTACATTAGTTATACTCATAACATAATAATCACCGCGTTTGTCTTGATATCAAATATATGATTTCTTTGGCGCGAATAAACATTTATTTTAAAGTACAAATCTTTAAATAAATTGTTTTACTTACATTAAAGAATAGCTGTTATTTGAATATACTAGGGATTATATTAATGCAAGTAAACATTTCGCTCATCTTAATAAACGTCATTTAAAGATCGAAATTTATTTGATTTTAATAAATCTTTTTCTCACTTAACTATACTCTGGCAAAATCATTCGTAATATCTCGATATTAATCATTTTTATTGAATATCTCGACTTTTGTTCAGAGAGGTGAAAAAATTAGTTTCCCACGCCGAAAAAAAAAGATTGAGTGGCTGACACGGAACGCCCGATGTACGAAACAGTGAATAATCTCGTCCGAGAATTTTCAAGTATAGCTTTAATTTTTCGTATTACTTCCCTGCATGGCAATAACGCGCTTCACGCGACTCTAATTCGCTTCCCCCTCGACAGCCTCAAAACTTTCATCTCCGTCTATCTCTCAATTAACTTCTTTTCATCTCTCGCGCTCACCTCTCTTCGCACATCCATTACTCGTCGTCACGGTTCCGTCCCGAGTTTCTCGCCGGCCCCGTTTCGCCAAGATATTTCAGCCACGTTCGCTCTGTGTCGCCTCGCGCCGCAACGGGACCATTATCGGAGTGATACATGCCACGTTCCTCGAGACCTCACCGCCCGACGCTCCTCCGGTAAAATTCCTCCTCGGTTTTCCTCTCCCCCCTTCAGTCTGAAAGCTCGCGAAAATTACCAAGTATTTTCTCCGAGCCTTGTTTTGGGCCATTATTATCGCCCATATTAGCCCCGAATCATCAATCGTCACTTTTAATCTCCCAATCCCGACCCTAAGACTCATCTAATACGGCAACTGAAATTTCCGCGACGAAGCTGCCTCACCAACCGAGAACTTTCTTGTTGTCGTGGCTTTAACTTGTTTTCCCGGTACGCGAGAAGACGAGTTTGACGCTCACTTGCCAGGAAGTTTCGCCGTCTAGACGTCGCCCGACCGAGTGGATACGCGTGTCGCACCCGGAAAAGCGTGTATCCCGACCTAACGCAAGGTGAAGTTGACCCGGACCCGTGCAATTCGCGCAAGATACTCCGTAGTGGAAACGGCTGTAACGGGTCACCCCCGACTTGGATTAATTTCGCTCCGACCGAGCGAAGAGTGGGAGGCCGAGGGATTGGAGATACGGTTGTGAGATGCAGCAAAAGCGGACGGGGTGTATGACGTCGAAATTATTTAATCCGGGGTCCAGAGGAGGAGGGAGCGATACCAACGAGCTACTCGAGAACGGGCAGGAGCAGCCTCGTCTGCACTCGCCGCCCGGCAAACTTCTTCTCTCTTCATAATCAAGGAAATTGCACGAGGAGAGCATCGCAGTGAGATACCATCTCGACGGGGAGAGTCAAAAGTTCAACAAGTATACCGTGCAGCTTGGAGAGCTTGAGAGAAACAGAGTCGAAGGGAGGGAGGCGGAAAGACGAGCCGGGCTCTAAAAAGCATTACACGTGCTTCATGCTACTTGGAATACAAAGTTTAAAAGAGTTTTTTTTGCGCTCGTTTCCTGTATACCGGAGCTGTGACAAAAGAACTCGCGTTGACGGTAATGTATATTACCCGGGGGGACGTTTGGGGGGAAGGAGTGAAAGACAAAAAAAAATTAATGAATAAAAGGAAGCGAGAGCGGAAGCTGCGAGAGAGCCACAGGTACGTTTCTGTAGGTGCAGCTTGGATTGCCTCACACCTTGCTTAGCTCGGTGACATCGGAGTGCTTGTCAAGCTGTTTGAGCCACTGCTGCAGGCGTGTGAGGTGTCCAGTGTTGCTCCCTTTCACGGACGCACAATCCCGCACAATGGAGGCTCAACCACACGAAGAGGCTATCGCTGCAACGCGCTGCACGGTGACACAGCTGGCAGTCAGGTATTACACCGATCGTACGGACGGTAGTTAGCGGGAGACGAAGAAATATAGAGTACGGTTGAGTAATTCACGCGTACGTGACCCGTGACCGGTAGCTACGCGTGTTGGCATTGTCCTGTGACTGTACGTCGAGGATTTCCTGATAATACTCCCTCTAACTTTGTGAGAATTTTGCACAGTCACTGGCCACCATGGACTTACCCTGAATTCTACGACTTTATTTCTACTCATTGAATGTCTTGATAATCGACGATAGTATCGTTCGAGGTCTTTCATAAAGAAAGATACCAGTTTTTCAATTACATATTTATAGGAATAAATATTTTTGTGAGTTGTATGTTTTTTGGCTCCCAGAAAAAATATTTATTCACATCAAATAAATTTCGATCTTCGAATGACGTTTATTAAGATAAAAGAAATGTTTCGTTGCCTTAACAAAATCTTTATTAGATTCAAATAATGGCTTTTCGTTACTTTCAGTAATAACATTTATTCGAAGTGACTATTTACTGATTTGTACTTTAAAATAAATGTTTATTCGACACAAAGAAATCGAATCATTGAAAATACGATTTTGAATAGATATCTATTCGCGCCAAAGAAATTATATATTTGACACCAAGACAAAAGACGGCTATTATCCGACAACGCGCATTATAGAGTCGTGAACACGTAAATAAAAAGAATAATACTATCAAACAAATAAATACATTGGAATTTAATAAATGCTCTATTAGGTTATGAACTAAATAAACATTAATCTTCGTCCCTAATAAATTTTCTTTGATTGGAATAAACTTTTTCTGGGTGTTGATTTAGTTAGAGATAGGTGTCTCATTTGAGGTGAGATCTTTTTTTCCGTGTTCCGCGCAATATTTGGGAAAAATTGTCCGCTTTGCACTGTTGTCTTTGATTTTGTTTTCTTGCAGGTGACAGTCAAATATTTTTTAACACTTCCGTTCTAACATTCACGTTTGATTTTCAATCCCTGAAAATTGCGTTAGCTGTACATTGAGGAACGTCTCGCGAAAAGTTTCTACGGAAGATTTATATTGTAAACTATCCCCGATATGCCAATAACCGTGCAGCCTCGACTCGTTCGCGCTAACTATGCACCTCGGCGATTCCGCGCCCACGCGAGTTCGCTTATACCGGTCTCCGGTGTCTGATCCGGACCGGCTGCATCTACTGCACCGTTGCAACCGATGCGGTTCTCTATCTGGTAGTGGGAGTGCGAAAGCGTGTGTCTATGACCGGACGACAACACGAGATACGAGAACGAGAAACACCATGGTGAATCTAGATCGCCCCGGCAGCGGCGGCAAAATACACACTCATACACACGCACGAGATGCCCAAGCAATTCGCACCGCGTATGTTTCAGTTGCGTTATTGCTGGACCGAGAGTGCAACGTGTGTATGATCGATAGGGTCGATAAGCCCGAGGCGTATATCCTCAGGGACATCCTCTATACACGTGAACTCCCGGGGCTTTACAATCCCCGGGTGCCACCAACATCGTGCTTCTCTGGCCGTTTCGTTAGTCATAAATTCGATGAAAAACAAGCTATACAGAACTCTTTCAGACCACGATCTTCCCACCTTTTCTCGTCTCGCTTACTACGTTTTATTTTTTTTTAATCATCCTTTTGGACGTAATCCAACAGCACGTGGAGGAGCATGCGGTATTCATTACCACGATATACGATCAAATGAAAGGCGAAAAAATAACACATCGTTTTTAACTCTTTACCGAAAAAGATTTATTTTCTATGACAAAGATAGAAATTAAAAATCTTTTATTACAAATGGAATACCCGGAGGAAAGTAGCAAATAGATACACCGATGGAATGATCAAACATTGCATCGACAAAAGCAAATTTACTCCATTTTTTTTCTCTGGATGCCAAAGGTCACTAGAGAGCATAAATATTCTATAAAAAAAATAATTCGTAAAAGAAAGCAAATAACGACGGGGCAAATAAGTATGCACAAAGACCGAAAGACAGAGGAAGCCGCCTTGTCGCTATTGGTCCCTTACCTCCTCCATCTTTTATTTTTTTTCTCCTTCGCTTTATGGTTACAAGGAGGATTGACTCGAGAGAGAGAGAGAGAGCAGCATCTTCCAGCGCGAGAGACAGCTCCGTTCACCTGGTCTCTTCCGTCCCATTGTCGCTGCCGCAGGCGGCTACCGGGGTATTCTCGTGGGTTGAAACGCGTGTTCTCTTTGCCGGTGTTGGATCCGGAATTATACGAAGTGAACGCGAGAAAGTATATATAGCAGCAGGGGGGGGGGGGTAAAAGGCACACGCCAGACTATAGCGAGATCCTTATGCCGCTGCTGTTTCCACTGCCTGTGCTCTTTCCGCCCCTGGGAATCGCCGACTTAGCGCCGGAAACGAGGGATGTAATATTAAGGCAGCCACGAGAGACGGTGGCAAGCTCGTAGTACCTGTCTCCTCTCAAGCTCCCGTTCCATCTTCATCCTCGCTCAACGCTCGCCATATATCCCATCTCGACACGGTGTCCTGTCTCCTTCGCCGAGCCCGCGAGGCTTACCGCGGAATATTACGACTGGCTTCAAAAACGGTGAAAAGAAAATCTCACGAAAAGCATCACCGGATGGGGGTTGGGGGGGAGGGGAAAGGAGGGGGTGTTATATAGTAGCATTGAGATTTGGAGGAATATTTGCAAGACAGCGAGCAAGGACTTCGCGAAACGTCGGAGCTCTGCAGTGGAAAAACGAAAAACGAAAAAAAAGTAAAGAAGATTCACCGGAGTTAAAAAAAAATGGTGTACACGGTATAAAAAGCGTGTCAGTCTGTGGATGTGAGGTAGCTGAAGCTGGAATAAGGTAATTTAAATTCTATGAAAAAAGGGGCTCTTTAATTAAAAGAGTTTAATTCGTTTCGCAAAAGTCTCGAAGGGATACAGTGATTGCCATATGAAACTCGCTGCACGGAAGGAGACAGAGTTTCGTTCGGTGAAAATCAAATTAGCGTTGCTCTCAAACTAATATCTTTTTGTCTTTTATCGCGCGTTTTAAAAAATATAAATTATTTTGGGAAAATGATCCAACATATTGATCGACATATTACCGAAGCAACTGAACCAAAATACACGGAAAAAATGTATAGTAAAATTTTAGTGATTCTTGTGTTACTAAATATTTCAATACTGGTTATTCTAACATAATAGTTTGAGATATCGAAAAAATGACAATACGTATTTCCAATGGACATAGTAATAGATAATACAACAATATTTATAAAACAGCGATCCCTCAAAATCTTACTGTCCATTTTAATTTGTGCACGGCCGAAAGAAGCAGTACGGCCAATGACTGTAAGATCTTTCCCCGGTAGCTTAAGTAAAGTACACACGAAAGGGTAAAATTTCCGGTGGAAGAGAGAAACAGAGAGAGACGGAGAGCCGCGCTCGCACGTTTAGTTATTAATACTAATGACTGCCCAGGGCTGGCTTCTCGTAATTAAAAGGTCTTAAGAGCTTTGAATTATGATACCGAGCAATCTCACCGCGAGTCCTCGACTCCCCGTGTTTCCCTAGCTCCGCTTTGTACCGAGGCTCGGCAACGCGTTTGCACGAAGAATCGGAGACTCCTTGAAGATCGAAAGTTTGACCCGGAAGATCGGATACAGAGTAGCTCGAGCATCGCCGCGGAAGCTTAATCGCTTTCGTCTACTTCGAATCGATTGTTTTCCTTTGCGCGGGAACGCCCGAAGGGAGATACTCTCCCTCGAAGGCTATACAGAGAACCCCGAAGAAAATTGTTCGCCGGTAGTAATAGCTTCTGCCCTCCGCTGGTGTCAAATCCGATGGGAACAAAGCAATTTGGGATTCGCGAGGTACACTCCCCCCCCCTTCGACCTCTTCGCCCCTGGCGCACCTCCGACGTTCGACCCCCCTCGTAATCCCTCTCGTAAAGCTCGAGACAGCCGTCGTGAAGCATTCGTGAGTCGCCGGTTTCTCTTACCCCATCTTCTCCTATCGTTTCGTCTTCCTTCCTTCGATCTTCTCATCCGAATGTTATCTCGCTTCCACCCGGTACCTTTGACTTTGCCCTGATTTCAGAGAACCCACGGACTCTCGACTCTCCAACCCTATCTCACCGTTCTCTGTGACTCCGGATTCGGCGTCCCTGTTCGAATTCGTGTCTCGCTTCCACTCGCGCGTCGCAACCGCATCGGCTTTCCGCTTCCTCGCTAATTGGATCGGGGACTCCCGTGTGCCGTATAGCCTCACCCCTCTCCCCCCCCACACTCCCTGCAATAATTAGTTTAAATCCTCTAATTAATATACCATGTTTTACTTTCGCGTTATCCACGTACCCGGGTCTTCCCACCCTCGCTCACCGATGCGGGGGAGATACATTGATAACGTTGCAGGGACCGAGGTTTATTGTGCATAGGTGTGTATGCGTAGGGCCGGCGGGACCCACAGAAATATTCTTTTCCTTTTCTTCTTTTTTCTGTTCTTTTTTTTCACCTTTTAGAGCTTCTGACTACCAACTGCTACGGTGAATGAGGCTCAGGGGAAATGGAAAATTAATTGAGGAGATTTTATTAGGATAAAAATTCATAGACGGATATTACGGGATTGTAATTACGTTAATTAAATTTTAACGGTTAATACGTGTATTTGATGTCTCAGTGTTCATGAGAAAAGTTTCGTTGCGTCAAAGGAACATTTATTGATATGGAAACCGCAATAACGAAGCGGTTGACCTCTTCCATCTCTCACGTTCCAGCTGCGAATTTGTTTAAACCCCCGTTAACAGCCCGTGTATTTGGCCAGAAAGGCGGTTTTTTTTTTTAATTATATAAAACCGAATTTTTGTTATGGAGAGCGGGACCAAAAAGGAGTCGTGTGCGACAATTCGAGATGAGACTCATTGTTTTAAGTCCCGTTAAGAATTGGCAAGGATAGTCCGTTTAAAACCACTCTCCCCTAACTACACATAGGTCTCTTTTTTCCAATTTCTCATGCAAAGCCGCTTTGATTAAACACTTCAAAGAATTTTCATCGTGTCGTGTCCTTTACAAGACCGACTTTGTGTAAGCTATCGAGTCTCTTCCTCCCCCCCCCCCTCCCCGCCCCCAACCACCTTCTCTTTAGAAGTGTTCGCGTTACATCCTCTGATGGGATTTCTTTTTCGATCCTCGACTCTCTACCGGCTTGTCCTCACCGGATGAGGTACAATCTCCCTGAGCCTTGGAAATCTCGTTCGAGTGTATGTTCAATCCTGGTTCCCAAGCCCGCGAGATCGTGCAGACCAGTGTGTGTGTGTATGTGTGTATGTGTCTGTATCACGGGATTGGGAACGGTTCGCAGCTATACGATATCGTGGTCGGTCCGCTGGTCGATTGGATTCCCGCGAATTAGTTCGTTACATCGTTCCTGTCGACGGCCAGTTTTCTCACTCGGAGCTTCAATTCTACAGACGGACCGACTCTCCCTCTTATCCTTCCATTTTGTTTCTCGCCGTTAATTCGAAGCCCCTTCCCTCTCGGCAACACACTTCGTCACTTCGATTTCTCTTATTTCTCTCTGTATCTCTCCACTCGCCCGAGTTTCGAAAAAAAAAGAAAAAAGAAAAAAACAAAAGAGCACCGTTGCACTGAAGGTAAGTAACTCGGGAGATAAGAGAGCCAAGGCAAGCCAACGGGGTGTTCCACGTTGCAAGAGTCGAGAGAGGAAAAGAATAGAGCTCGCGAGACACGGCGGGGAAAACTTTAGAAAATAAGTGACTACGACGAGGCAGATATATATATAGAAATCTGTATGTCTCGTTGATGCTACAGAGAGTAACACAGCAGGTAAATCGGATAAATGCACTTCTTTCGCTGCCGTTACTACTTACAGCTGTGTGCAGCCGTAGACCGGAAGAAGGGAGAGGAAAAAACCCCTTTTCCTTTCGACTTCGAGCCGAGCGAGAGAACTCTCACTCTCACTCGTCCTCTCGGTTGTGAGGAGTGCTGCCGCTCACCCCTCACACTCCTTTCGGGGATGGAAGGCTCCGAAGTTAAAATGTTTTCCAGCAACCGAGATTGAATTCTTAACCTCGAGAGTACAGACGCTCCTCGCGAGCTTCACACCCCGCAGGACGGAAGGGGCCGTGAGGGTGGGGAGAGGGGGGGGGGCTGCTGGTTTCTCAAGCAATTCGGAGCCGAGCCTGCCACCTTATCTACCATAGGTTTATATATATACTTTCGCGGAATTCCTCCTTACCTCTCTCGGATCTCCTCTTGAAGCTTCTCTCATGCCGCGGTCCTATCTTCCTCCGTTCGTTCTAACACAGTCGGCGTATTCGATTCAACCACCCTTTCTACCGAGGTTTGCACTCTGCGAAGTGCCCTCGTTCCCGAGTTCGTGGATTCTCGTAGATTTTTGACTCCCGAGCGACTGAGAGGTACCCGCGCCTGGGTTCGAGTTTGTATCTCGATGGGCCCGACGAGCACCTGAAAATCGCTGGAGAGATAAAAAATTTCGTTCGGATTTAATAAATCGACATATAGGGTGAATTGGGTGAATATGGTGCACCGATCAACAAGTGAATCAATGATGTATGGATCGGGTCATAATCAATAAATTTTACCCAATATAATTTTTTTAATGATACGTTTCGTTGTTTGGTCAGGGTAAAAGTGTTAACCGAGGTGGGCCATATTCACCACTTTTACCCTATTATTTGAATTATTTCATATTTATTTTTTTGAAGGACCTTTTGTTGGCACAAAAAAAAGTTTAATTTTTTACCCATTGGCAAAGGGGTTGATGCTGCTCGGTCGAATTCAGACGGAGTTGTGACGAACAACGAATCGAACCCGATTGACCCAGATACGACTCCGCTCGATCGTAAAAACCATTACAGGAAAAAATGACTGCAACAGGGTTAAAATTGATACTCGGGTGAGCGATGGGTTTCGATCTAGATTAATGCACTCATAGGGATGCTGCGGGAAAAATATCCTCTCGCAACATGGACCCCTTGAATTCATCCGGAAAACTTTAATTGCGATACGAGCCTCGTAACGCGTTTCCCGTTTAATCGAGTCCGCGCGAGCCACGGCAGACTGGTTATTCGATCCGAATAAATATTTCTTCTTTACTTTCCACCAATTAATATAAAATTAATACGACACACAGAGAATCTCGCTCGTTACCCGAGCAGACGAGGCTCTATTGGACTAATTAAACATTTCCGAGTCAAGGAGCCTTTGGGTATGTGGGTCAGCGCCATGTATTAAGCCAGTCTATTTAAAGCTGGCAGTGCAATCCTCTATGTTGTCAATTTACAAGCACATTGCGTATGTCTCAAAAATTATTTTGTCAACATAAAAATACAATCGGATATGACCAAATGCGCGAAAATAAAAGTCTTATAGCCATTTCACGCTTATAAAATAAGTCATACAATTTTTCTATACTTCTGTCAAATCTTATTACGTTTAATTACATTGTAAAAAATGTATAAACATTTTTTGAAATTTTTACGCGGCCCACGCGACCTCGTAGGACTCATATATATAAATACATATTAATATATATATGAAGGCCGTCGCTGTTGCTGGTGTTCAAAATTTTCCGTGAATTTACCCCGCGAAAGTACATACGGCGAAGCACTTCGTTAAAACTATTAGTAGTACGAATGGTCGGGGAGCTCGTTGACGATGGGCGGGGTAGGCGGTGGGGGGTGGTTGGGAGGGGGTAGTAGTCTATACAGCCAGTAGTGAGTGCGGCGAAATAGTCAGACCGCTCTACACATACCGATGCGTGGACACAGTCGGGGCTTGTGTTCTCTTTCCTACCGGAGCCCGTCGAGCAAGTGCACTCGGAACCGGACTGGAGAACACACAGTGGTCGAGGGTTGCCGAGTCCGTTAAAACGTCGGCACTCACTCCACCCTTTCTCGGCTGGACGAAGGACGCGGAGATTGCATTTTCGCGGCGACGAAGTGGCGTCGACCGAGTGGCGAACGCCACACATATACCCCAACCTTTAAACCCTCTCCTCTCCCTGCCCCTTCTCCACCTCCCATTTTCCTATATACCACATTGCACCGACTAGCCCGGATGGTGTGGAAAGGGGTAACCGAATTACTTGACGGTGGAATGAGAGGGAGAAAGGGGGAGAGCCAGCCAGTGAGAAATGGAATAGGGAGAGGACAGAAGAGCGAAGGAACTTCCGGCCACGCGCGACGTGTGTGTCGGAAGGAAACTTCTGCCTGTTGGAATTTTACGAGCAGGTTGGTAGAGATGGAATGGACGTGAATTGCTGAGCAGTCCGCTGGCGAGGGGGGGTGGGGGTGGGGGAGATGAGATGAGGACTCCGCGGACCATTGTCCGATGGCTGTGTGGAGTTCTCTCCCTTGCGAGTGTAAAATCTTACGCGTGAATGCGAGTTAGCCCTTTGCAGTTATGGGTCAGAGAGTCGTCATGTAAATTCAAACTGTCGTTCGTGACCAAAAATTTAATAAATCACCGAGATACGAAAGCCGTTTCCGGTTCATCTCGAAGTAAATTTTATGCTACGGGGAGTTACGCGAGCTGGGAAATGAACCGGTTAAATAGCACGGCCAATAACTTGTTAAATATAATTTGCATTTTTTATTCAAAATGTAATCGCGTGGTGAATTTTATTAATTTTTTTTTTTTTTTTTTTTTTGTAAAGTAACTGCGGCGCCTTTCCAACTTGGGCCGTTCACCGGACGTAATTTGCTGGAGCAACCGGTGCACGCGACCGGTAATTTTACCGGCAAAAATAGTAACTGATATCAATTTACTGGTAAATTTACGACACCGAAAAAAACAATCTGGAAAGCTTCGGAAACTCGCGTTTCGAGCTGAAGCTCGGTAGTTCCGGTACACTCGAAACTCCAGCTGGTTTTCAGCGTTTCCATAAAGGCATTTGCCTCTGGTTTCCGCCGGTTTATTCGTTTGTCTATTTCAGTCGACCGGTCGGAGCGAATCGAGCTCGCAAACCCTAAGCCGATCCCACTTCGCTCAGACTTCAAGTTCGCAAAAGCGTTTATGGTTCCTGGCTGCGCGGCAAATACCGCGTTGCAAGAAAATATCGTTCGACAGCGCGCAGCCAAGCTCGTACTCGGAGCCAATCACGTTTGTTTTTGTACAACCGGCCAGCGTTACTATATTTACATTCCGGCATCCTTATACCGGATTGCGAGAGAGCGGGAAATATGCGAAACGATATTACCTTCGCGGAGTCGACGAGTCCGACACCCGTTCCGGTGGCGCGATTACCAGCAAAAACCCTTCGTCTCTCTTCGCCTCGCTGGCGAACTAATATACGAGGCCATTTTCCTTCTCGCCGCGAAATTCACGTTCTCTCCTCCCGAGCCGTTCCAATTTTTCTTTCCCTACCAATGCTCGGCTCCGCATTTTTATTTTTTTATATCTTTTTCTGTTTTTTTTTTTTTTTTTTTTTTTTTATTAAGTGTTTTGATAAACGTGGCAGACTACCGGAAATGACGAAGCTATACGATATCGTTGCTGAGCGTGCCGTTGAATTTTATCTCGTACCATCCATAAACCCCGTGCTTTTTGTTGAATCGTAACACGTTTTTATCGTACCGCTTGCTGTATTAATTTTCCCTGTTCGTGAGCGTCGCGTACCCGTTAACTCGGACGAGACAATTCGCGTTTATTAATTAATAAAAAACATTATTTCGTTACCGAGGGAGGAGAACCGCCGAGCTGTGTGGTAACGCAAATCGGTTCGGACTTCAGCCTTTTAGCCGGTGGGGTTACATTTTTAAAATGTAATATCTATCCGAATCTTGATAGATATCACGAAATCCGCCGTCGCTTGACCTCCCTAATCTTCCTCATCGTGGAGAAATGAAAAGAATTATAATTCTACGAGTATCTTTGGGTGAATACACTGAGAAAAAGAAATTGTTGGATTAAGCAAATGCGCGGTGACATACGTTCAAAGGTGTATTTTGTTGTTACAACAAAAATGTTTATTTCAATCGACAAATTTTGAATAGATTGAAGCAAATAATCGTTTAACAAAACAATGCTTTATTGGTGCCAAACAAATAACAGCTTTGAACGTATGTCACCGAGTCAGTCATTCGCAGTATCGACGAGCGTTTTTTAATATTTGTTTTCTTACTGCATAATCTCATCGAGTCGCCGCGCGAAAGTCCAGAAATCCACGAGGGAGATGACAAACTCGATAGCCCGTAGTACGTCTACACCCTCGGCTGCTTCGTCGTGCTATCAGCAAATTAATTCTTCGATTTATCGTTCACAAATGTCGCAAGAGTAATTAATCTGCCTCGCCATTTTTCATTCACCTCGCCGTATAAAGTTCCATTTTTTTTTCGTCCTTCGGTATTCTGGGAAACGTTCGACGACGTTGAGGGTGAGAGCGCCCTCGGGACCAACCGCCAGTGAAAACCTGGGTGGATGCATCCCTGCGGATTTCTGATGCCGGTCGTGTCGTTGCATCGATCTCCTTTCGCAACCGAGCTGGAATTGCGATGAGTCGAGCTCTCTTACACAGCTGCAAAGTACCTTCGGTATTTCTCGTACCGCAGAATCGACGAACTGTCGAGTCGCGTATAATCTCGTCCATACACATTTATCCACTTCCGTGCGCGTATTGTAATACATTATGCGAAATGCTGATATCTCGCGCGTGCATAACTTCACACGTGTGTGAATCCGGATGAGTATAACGCAGTTGTAGCTCGAGGGGAGGTGCCAGTTTGGTACATACAGATATAAGGATCGAACCAGGCTCGGAGGAAGCTTTACGCTATCGCGCTTTCATCCCCGCGCGCTCTCCTCTGCTGGCCCCCGTACAAATCATTCCTCCACGAACTTCGGTCCAAGTTTGCGGCGGGGGCGCACATACCGGCAGCGCGGCCATTCTTCCGTAAAATTGAAATGATAAACCGTGTGCGACCGGATTGCCCGTCACGCTCGCGGAGATCTCCGGGTCGACGTGCGCCGCATTCGTGCTTCGAGTGTTGGGACAGTTTTGCTTGACATGCAAGAATTTGTAGCATTTTAAACTTTTTTATGTCAGTAATCTACCGGGACCTCAATATTCCGAGATTCTAAATCTGACACGGGTCGGAATTACCTTTCCCGAATACCCATGATTCGCTCGAGTCTCGGACAAGACAGCTGCTGCATTCGTATTTGGCGCGAAAAACAATACAACACGTAGTGTGTTGGTTAGAAGAATTTTTTGTTATTTTGAAAACCTCCATTTTAGGAAAATAACTTCAGTGTACGCAAGATATTTAACCATTACCATTTTTTAAATCTACGGTATATTTCACAATTTAATTTATGAAAAAAATTAATAAATCTATAGCAAGATTAGTCATGTTCGTGAAAAATTGTAGAGTTGGTACGAGCACGACCAATAATGTTTTACAATTTGAAATATCGAACGACTGCTACCATAAAAAGTTGTCTCTTTGAAGTGTAGAAAAAAGGATCGACCTCACAGTTACCGTAAATTCGGCAAGGCTTTGAAAAATTTAAAGCTCATTCAAAAAAACTAAATCAGGAGAAAATTGCAATTTCCGTTGAAACCGTACAAAACTTTTCCAGGTTGAACTGGCTGAAACTCGTTTCGCATACCCCGTCGGTTAATTGGATGACGTATAGAGAGCCGCCTGTGTTAAACTCGTAAAATTACAAAGTCGATGATTACAAAAGTTTTCATGCATTACGACTCGCGCTTCTCGCAACATCGCCGACGTGTATAAAACGAAGAACAATACGCGGCAATACAACGAACTTTATCCTTTTTAGAAAATTGTCGATGCGGTGTAATAACCATGAGTATACTCGAAGTGACGAGACCCTGGTTCGTTAAAGTTACTTCGCGTGGAGTTCGCAGTAATTGGCCCTTTTTTCTCGCGCCTCTTCATCCCCTTGTCCTTCATTTATTTCGTCGCATGGCAGCTCGTGCTCGCAGTGGATTTACATATTTTTTTACTTTAATTTTTCACAACCATCTTCCCACCCTTTTCCGACACCCTCGAACCAACTTTGCCGGGTGTTTCTCCCAGAGAATGAATGAATAAATGACTGAATGGAATTTTTTTTGCGAGAGAGAGATGAACTGGAGTTTCGAGGGTTGAAAAAACTACGTGTCGGAGATGCGAATGTACGCGTCGTCCTCGTATACGCGCCCGTTGGAAGGGGTAGGTATTTTCCCGAGCGGTGAAAAGCGAAAGACCGAGGCTCGCCGAGTCAGCGGTTCCAGAGCCACGCGAATGGGCTCAGGGTAAACGGATGCTCGACGTCGAGTAGCGATCAAAGTCCGAACGAGATGGCTACGTCAAGCGGAATAGACCGCACTCAATTTATGGTCTGTCCCCCGTGGCATAACGAAATTCCCGGATCCGCGACCGTTCAGACTTAATGGAGACACACATGTCCACGCAAATGCCGGCTTTTCCCAGTCGTCGAGAGACATTTTTTCGAAGAGCAGAGTCCTGAGTAATGAACCGTTGAGCACTCGCGTCTAACGAGGACCCAAAGAGTTTGCCATTTCACGGTCTTCAAACGGTTGAAATAATAATAATAATAATTTTTTTTCAAGTGACAAAAAGTGACAAAAATTCAAAGGCCCTTGCAGTTCCTTTGACGAAAAAAAATTATTGCATCCACAGCGTTATCGAAAATTGGCAAAGCGATCCGCTTCGCGTTTGGCAAAAGGATCTCTAGTGTGCAACGGGTTAACCAACGAACCTGCTGTACCTGACCTCCGTCTCTAAGAGGCCAATTATTGTACCGACGGTTACGCTCTCCGGACATTCGTCGACGGATATTTGCACACGAGTACAGGCTACACTATACCATCAACTATATCCCTGTACCGCTCCGACGCCGCTGCATAGCTTGATCCCTTGCCGGGACACAGATACCAAAACAGAGTTTAGAGCTACCCCTACTTGTACGTTTGCTCGGCTCGTCCACCGGGTCAGTGTCTTGCACCGGGCCCGAAGTTCTCGCGCGCGCATGCACACACACATATATATACACATACACAGCCATCCACGTAACTCTTAAGGGGAACAGGATGGGATTTGAACAAGGGATGAGGTTTGAGGCAGGAAGAGAAGCAAGGTAGATCCAGTCCGCTCCAATAATTCGTGGCCGGCTGTCGGATACGGGGGTGCGGTTCTAAATTAGCTGCAGGCATCGCTCTCTACGTACACACTGTGTGTATATATACGGGACACTGTATACGCAGGGAAGGAGCTGAACTAGCTGGTAGACGAGTATACCCTCCTGTAACTTTGTCCCGTTGGTGGTTCGTGTTCTCTGGCCGGTTCTCTCTATATCCGTGCCGCTTACAGTTTCGGCCTCATGGATACCACGAACGTTACCTCTCTCACGGTGCTTGGACCGCTGGCTCCCGCGACGTTCGGATCCTCGTCCCTCTCTGCCTACAGAGATAGAACGGGAGAGCTCTACGTGAGCCTGAGGATTTGCAAACAGACCGACGACCACGAGACGACGAGAGTACGTGTAACGAGAGGCTCCGCTCATTCGGGCAGAAATCACGACGGAGCAACGGAGAACGAAACGAGACACAGAGTTTGGAGCTTGTACATGGGAGCTTGTAGGGTAGGTCAGAGTTGACGGGGAGCCGAGACGAGGATGCGATCGAACGGTCACGGTTTATTTGTCGATCGTTCGGTTTATACATCCTATACCGACACCAATTTGCTTCGAGTCACGAACTCGAAGTACCCGGGACACGATAGACTCGTCGATTAATCCCGCGAAGGGCTAAGCAGGTTAACTGATTTTTCCAAATTGTCGGTCAATTCGGAGCCGACTCATTCAGTGGGGCGCTGACTATGAACGCTGAGCCGCTGATGAAGCGTAATTTTTTTTTCGGCATTTTACGAAGATAGGGATGTTCTTTGAGGTTAATTTTGTCTTAATTGCCATAATACAATTATTTTTATTTTTAATCTGCTAATATATATATATATCGTCTTTGGGCGCATAAAAATTAATGGTTATTCGAAAAAACAAATAGACTCGATGAGAAAAAAAATTGCCTAGAAATATGTGTATTTCTAGCCGGCCGTAATGTTGGCCGTTCTCCTTTTATCTTTATGCACTAGCCGAAGAAATATTTTCTTCGATAGAGTATAAAAGTGTAGGAACAGCATAGAGATTCCGATATATACCTCCGTCACATTTCACTTGTCCCACGATCGAGCACCGTCGTTCTCCACTCGGGTACACAGTCCCCGTTTCCTACACTCAACCTCCCATCGTCCCGTATATACGACATCGTGTGTTGCCCGTATAACTATATGTATATATATTTTATCGTGGTGCGCGACTCTCGCTGCAAAATGTCAGAAGCCACGGTACACTTATCTCGCGAAGGAATATGTCGTGACCCTTCCCCTCCGCCGACTGCAACGCCGTATGGTTTTCTCATCGGAAGGGCAACTCGTGCGCTGCCCGGGATTCTCGACCCAAATACCTTTTCCCTTCGTATCGATTAGAAAACAAAGCGAAAGATAAATAGACAAATACAGTGAAAAAAAAGTATGCTCGGTCGTTGGACGGACACACAGCAGCGTTATGGCTTTCGCCTTCGCGTCTCTGCCGGACGCTCATCGCTCCATCGTTCTTTGTCGGAATTTAATTTTCTGGATAACTGTAAGCTATCCAAGTCTGTGCAGGAAAGACCAGACATATACATCCCCGAAGAAAAATCTGTCATTGGCTTCACTTTCCGTGCTTCGTTCTTTCTGATTTTCAACTATGCTATTACTCGATTAAGGTTGAGCCATTTTTATTATTATAATTTTTGTTTTGTTTTTTACCTTCTATTTATTTTATTTATTTGTTGCTCCATTTGCACCGTATACCCTTTCGGGTTTTTACGGAATCCCATCCCGATTCCCTTACAGCACTCCCTACCAGCACTCAGCTAAGCTACCTAACTTCCAGTGCGTCCATAGCCGACTTAGCTACACTGCACCGCATTTGCCGGGGACATGGGGAAACTACGGAAAACCCGTGCCGGTAGAGACGGCCATATTCGGCTAATCCACCGGTATTTTTGCACTTGAGTAAAGTGCAGAAACACCAAAGTCTCAGAAGAAAGCGCTTCCCGCTCAACGGTCGATGCGCCAGCTAGCGCAAGGCTAAGCGGTCCCCATCCAAGTACTCACCGCTACCCAATCAGCTTGACTTGGGGGGACCTCCAGAGCCGTACGCCAACCGCACTGAAAAAAAATATCAATGATTCAAGTCAAATTCGTTTGCGGGCTGCCAAAGAAATAAAATTGTTATTTAAATTCTCCTTTTAATTCTTACAATTATGAACGGAATTGTAACGATAATATGTCACCTTGACAGTCTTGCCGCCCTTGTTTCAATATCATATGGAATTGTAAGAATTGAAAGTAGAATTGAAATAAAAAAATATTCTTTGGCAGCCCGTAAGCGATTTTATTTTTTCAGAGCGCGCATCCACCACTGTCGGTTTTTTACCTTCTATTTTCTCAGTGTTACTTGCCGATACGGCGCAGGGCATGTTTCTTTTTTTTCCTGGGCTAGATTGGTCGGTTCGAAGAATGTAATCTCGGCGCGAGCCGATATCGCGGAATTCGGTATTGCCCGAAACGAGAGAATAAAAGTGGCACGTCCGACACCGATACAATTCGCCAGGACTAAAATTGCGGTGTGCCATTGCTTCAGATCTTCTTTCTTTTGCTAGATTTTTTTTCTCGTGGTTCCCTTACTTCCTTTCTTTCGTTACCTCGAGCTTTCCTCGTTCACTATTATTTCCCCACTTTCTCTCTGTGTCTGCGTGTCTGTGGATCGAGCTCTTTTATCCACCCTTTAGTTCGGCAATGCGCCGCTTCTTCTGCTTCGTCTCCCTCGTTGCTGGACCGCTTGGTACGGCGCTCCTTCACTCGCTCGAGTGAATCTTGCAAACCCGCTCTCTTTCTCTACCTCTCGTCGATGAAAACTGGAAATAATACTCAGGATTTCGCCCACGTGCACTACTTCATTCCTCTCTTTTTCGGAAAACTACAACTTCTCCCCGTTCGTTGGATTCTTCGCCCTCCTTTGGTAAGGGCGGGTCAAAACGGACCGGCGGGGAAAAACGAACAACCCGTGCCAATTTTACACGGTCCATAAACAAAAAATCTCACCGTTGTTTCGTATTGCCCCGCTTTGCCGTACTAGCTTTCCCTTTTTTGTTTTACGTCTTTGGTCGTTCCTTTTAACAAATTCCTCCTGGAAATCACAGTGACGAAAAGAATGTATCGCGCAGTGATTTCGCGAGAAGCTCGAAGTCCCGTTTCCACCGTTGAATGATACATGGATTTTTTGTTTTACGGGCACAACGGGAGAAATACCTCGGGCTGGTACCCGACTCGGCTGTCGTTGACATTCGCAAATCCGTAAGCTGACCCGACTGACCTCCATATATCCGGCTCTTCTTTTTCCCCCGTCTCGCCCTTCTCCCTCCCCCGGTGTCTCTTCCGTTCTCCGCAGACCGACTGCCTCAACGTTGTCCCTCATTTCGCAGAAGTTCAACCCGGCGACAGGCCAAGTGGAAACGGAAAGAGAAAAAGATTTTTCCGGGGACAGTTCGCTCCGAGCAAACCCACCGACGACGGAAGAAGTTTCGAACGAACTTCGTACACCGTCTGGCTGTGTTGGCTCGCGCAAGATCCGAAACCCGGACGAAGAAAACGACTCTGACGACGTCCCCTCGCCGCTTATTGGTATCGATAAACCGTTATGGGAAGCGAATGGGTAGTCCGGTACTGACCCGTCGCCGCTGCTACGTTACGCTTCGTTTTTCCCCTGAACTCTTCGTTGCTCTCCAATATGCGACTTCGGACCACTCCCGACCAGTTTCCTCCCGGTGGTGTGTTTCCCGAACCGGGAACCTATTTTTACTCTGCGCTTCGCGGATGGGAGGGGGAAAAGAAATTTAAAGTAAGTTCCCAAGTCCGATTGAATATCTACCGAAATTGATTCGGTTATTGGATCTCTTACTCGCTCCGACTCTCGGTCGGTGTTTGAATTTTATTCTTCCTGGTCGATCAAACCTGCTAGCTGTTTCAACTCGGTTCATCTTTGAAAAGGATATAGTCAACCGCGCGGCCAGTTATTGGAGGGATGTCGTAGCGAGATTATGGACATTGCGAGAGAGAGAGCATCAATTTACATCTGAATAATAAATTATATCTATTAAAAACTTGAGCGTCGTGGCAGCAGCTCTCGAAGGTGGAGGAGGAGGAGTCGAATCCCCAGCGTGAAATCACCGAGTGGCATAAATTATTCAAGGGGGAAAAAAGAAAAAAAGAAGGAGTGACTCCTCGTTACTTCGATTCACTCGGAACGCTCATTTTCTCTCAACTTTGGCCTCCATGGATCATGCGCGAGAATATTTCTTGGTGGTACACAAAAAAAAAAAAAATTATTTGACGGCCACCGTTTATTTGGTTTAAGTAAAATATTGATTTGATTTTAATAGATATTCATTTTATTTAAGTAACTATTTACTTAATTTAAATAAATATTTATACCTATAAATATATATACTTAAACCAAATAAACGGTGGCCGTAAAATAATTTTTTTTTAGGTGTATTTTTATCGTCAGTCGTACACCTCGGGTCGATGAAAACATTTTTGTCGCATTTTTCTGGATACATTTATTGCAATAAAAAAAGATATATATTTTTTTTGTAAAATAAAAAGTGGGGCATTTTTTGGAGAATTTAATATCAACGGTACGGAAACTTCGTTGGAGAGAGAATCGGAGGGAAAGAGGAAATAGATGGATTCGTAACTCGGAAGAGATTTTAATCGAGCTTCCTGGGAGACGTGGCTTAGATTTATGGATGGCCGATTAGCCAACCGGTGAAATATACCCCTCGGCCGAAGAGAGGGATATATCCCCTTTCCACAATGGGGAATCCAACTTGCGACCGTTTCGTATTAGTGTGTTGGTTTGCGTGTGATAAAGCGCGAGAGAGCGGGTCGGAGTGGGGAAGGTTTGACGCGAGAGAGGGTAATTTAATTGCCCTCGAAGCGTAGGACTTCGAATTCACGATGAAACAGTGGCACAGCTGCTGCTGGCGAGCATAAATATGGGACTATTGTATACCCACGTTCTATACACGGTGTTCTCGAATTGCCCCGAAGGCTCCGAAGTCATAGCGAACTTAAAAAAAAAAGAGTAGATACCCCATACAGTTTTTGAGTTACAAGGTAAATAAAAAAATCTGTACATTCGACAAACGCTACTTGCCAGCAAACTTTCACAATTTTTATTTCCCGTTCTTAATTTTACTTAATTTAGTTAAAAAATAACTTCGTTGACGGAACAAAATTGCAAAATAGAATTACTATATTGCAAAAAAAAAAAAAAAAAACTAAATTGTGCGCCTAAAATTAAACACCCGAGCGTTAGCCATACGTTGAAAACACTTTCCGCCTCAAACTCGTTGACTGATCGTCCTAGGAGCTTGATCCAATAGTTGTCAACAAAATCTTTTCAGCTTTTAACCGTTCCCACGACCCGCAAATTTTCAATGAAATTTTCCGGCGACACTGACTCGCGCGAATGCCTTCCACGTGCAGGTAAACGCGACAAATCGCGAGTTTGCCGACGACTATGCTCGTTGACGCCGGCGTGTCTTAGACGCGGCGCGGCTTTATTGCAAGTGTAAACGTTCGAGGGAGAGTCTCGCCTGACTTCCCTCTGATTCTCCGTCCTCGACTCGGCTCGAGGCTGTTTTACGAGGCACAATTCCGAATCGTCGAAGAAAACGCGGGGGCGTACAAGACCCGCGAGAGGGAGAGAGAGTAACAGTTGCGAGGCTTCCAACGATGCCTCAGGAAATCCAGTGGCGTCGTAGATCCTCGAAGGCGGAGGAGAGAAGCCTCGTCTTCGTCGTTTCCATACTCGAATGAGGGGAGTCAACGAAGAAGAAGAGGAAGAAGAAGAAGAAGAGGATGAAACAGGAACAGCCGAATCTCTGGGAAGGCTCTGTCAACGAACTTGCCGGCAATTCCCGAGGCCGTATGCGGCACACGAAGGGGGTGAGGCAGAGAGGCGCGGATCCATCAACTATACACAGTGGTTACCGTGTGTAGGTGCACAGACGGGACTGGAACCGAAACTCCTCCACGTCAGACTCTGGGACGCCCAGACGAGTCAACTTGCTGCCTCAAAATATGACATCTTGTCGCGTGACTCTCCAACACTGTTGCCCACAGTTTCTACCTCCTATCTATCCCTATTGTACAGGATAGGTACTTGGGCGTTTCGTACGCCCGTCACGTATCGCGAGACTGACGTTGACGACTAACCTGTTCTCTCCGTTCGATTGATGAACTGACAGAATCAGATTAGATTCTATATTTTCCCGATCGTCGTATCACCAATTTGGATGAGATTTAATCTAGAATGTACATAAATTATGAGACTTTTTATATTTTATATGCATTTTGGGAAGATAATTTGCTAGGAAATGAAATTCTTAATTTACTTTTGAAATGATAATAAAAAGCAATGAAATGCCATTTTCTTAGAGTTATTGGATTGGATTGATCTGTATAGGATTGACTGTTTGGGAAGATGCCAAATATGAAACATACATATTTTTTTACTCTGTACTGGCGATATCACTCATAAGAGGAGGAAATATGATCAAGTAAAATGAGGTACTTTTTGTTAAGAAACAACGAATCATAATACCATTTCTATTGCGGATCGTAAGGTCCGAGGATGGGATCTGATAACAGTGGTGATGTCGGGTAGAGAATAATAAAATATTTAGAAACTCTTTTCCGGTATTTCGAATGACAATTGGATGTGCCCGAGGGAGGTTCTTGCGCGGATGCAAGATTAACTATCCACCCACTTAACTCGCCCCCCTCTGTCTTGACTTCGAATTAATGTCTCAATTAAGCTGTGACCCAGAATTTCCCGGTTATATCTCGGTTGCTTGCCCCGCCTTTCTCAAGAGAGAAATACCAAGTTAGTATATAGTTTATAGTCGACAATATAGCAGAGAAAGAAAGAGAGAAAGCATGCACAGCGAAGCGGGGCGAGAATTATTCTCGGCAAGTTAGCTGAAAACCCGGTCGCGGCGTCCGCTTGCCATCGTCCTTTTCAGTTGTTATTTTCTCTGCTTTTCGAAGCTCTCTCTCTCCAATTTTCACCAGATTTATCTTCGTGTTTGACGTTATGTACCCCAGAAATATTTCATCACTTTTTGGTTTTTCTTTTTTACTCTTCCCATGTACCTTCATTTAATAGTCGAGCGCACTTCGGCAACTTTAATTAATAAATTTCCATTCCTGAAATACAATAATGTTCGAGGTTTTATAGTTTCGCCAGTTCGGCTCGATATTAACATTTCCACAGCGCGCACAACGTGCTGGTTTTTTTCCATTATTTTATTTTAAAAATATGAATGGATCTGAATACTCAAAGTAACGTAATTCCATTAAACTGAAATCGTGGTGGTCGACATTTCACGAATATTTAGAAATATTAAATACAATTTTTATAATTATCGTACGGTGAAAGAGCACAGAAAAAAAATACCATTGAATCAAGTAAAATTTGCTTGCGGTCTGCCAATGAAGTCAAAACGTTTCAATTCCACTCTGAACTCGTACAATATCATACCGGATTGAAACGATTAAATGTCACCTTGACAGTCTTGCTGTCGTTGTTTCAATATCATATGGAATTGTAAGAATTGAAAGTAGGGGAGACCGGGGACAAAAGTAACAAAAAACCTTTTTAATTTTTTTACCAACAAACCCGAGAGTCTAACGCTTCGGCATCCAATGGTGTACCATTAGCAGAAGATAGCACGGAATTGCGAACACCGCCCCTTTAAACACAAAAAAAATTCGGTAAGAATTTGGGCCGTGGTGGTGTCAATTGTAACGGGTGGGGTCATTTGTAACATCCTCCTGTACCAATGAAATCCTTCGCCGACCGCTATTAAGAACCGGGGTGCATTATCACAGAAAAATTAAAATTTAAAACATTAAAAAATGTATTAGCCGTCTAAGCTGTTTTACCCGGCTAAGACATTTTAGCCGGCCTAACTATACAGCCCTACTATAAATGTTATAGTCTGCAATT
>JAPYZC010002244.1:0-15353 GCA_030522665.1 Ichneumoninae sp. A BG-2022a
GAAAATAAATTTTGAATACGTGCGTATTTCCTCGGCTGAGAAACTCATAAATACTGTGCATACGACTGGCGTGCATTTACGGTACCGCTGTGTGAGTCTGCGCACTGAAAAAAATTCGCTTGCGGGCTGCCAAAGAAAAAAATGTTTGTTTCAATTTTATTTTCAATTCTTACAATTCCATACGATATTGAAACTATGACGGCAAAACTGTCAAGGTGATATGTTATCGTTTCATTTCAGTATAAAATTGAACGAATTGAAAGTAGAACTGAAACAACATTTTTTGTTCATTGGCAGCCCGCAAGCAAATTTTACTTGAATCAATGATATTTTTTTTTCTGTGTGTGAGCTCGAGCGTTCTGGAATTGACTTGTTGTTTATAGCGTGCAACAATGTATTGGCGCGCAACAATATAAGAATACAAGAATTTCGCGGAATTGTTCGGATAATAGAAACTTTATCCGAACCAGCGGCAGTTCGGATAACAGAGGGTTCGGATAATGGTTGTTCGGATAATCGAGGTTCTACTGTACTCCAGGAATATTTCGGAAGAACTGAAAGATATAAAATATTTGTCAAATGATTTCAAAATCCTCAATCGTTTTCTTTCAGATCGAGTCTTTCTGGACGGAGCCGTACGATTTCGGACGGATGAAGGAAAAATCGCCGGCTCTCTACGGCAAACTGTCGGAGGCTTCGCTGATCGTCGTAAAGGGCGATCTAAATCATCGTAAATTGATCGGCGACGTCAATTGGGAGTACACCACGACACTGAAGACCGTACTGCGGCGTATTGACTTTCGACCCACCAATCTCGTCACGCTGCGAACTCTCAAGTCGGACCTTTGCGTCGGCCTGGAACCCGGCAAGGCAGAAGAGTTGAGCAAAAAGGACGAGTATTGGCACTGCATCGGGAAATACGGATCGATCAATGCTTATACGGATCCCATTATCACAGCAGTGATAAACGCTGACTCGGTGACCTCCGAACCGAATTCAATTTTTGTCAAATAGTTTGAGCGAGCTTGCGAATGAACATAAGCCGTAAGCACTTTTTTCTATATCATTGCTACGTGCCAAAGCACACTGACGCATGTTATTGATCATTTCCGGATCACGGGTTCGCGTCCTACTCTATTCCATTATTTTTTTCTTGATTTTTATTTTTTTACTTTTCAATATTGTCGCCTTCGTTTCAAAACCGTTGTACCCTCTGTTCCTTAATTTATCCACTTCTGTTACTGCCTGCATTCAAGATAAATTACAAATATATTTGAGACGTACCACACACATTCTTTTACCGACTTCTCTGCGTTCCCTAATTCTCGAGTCTCTGTCACTGCCCGCATGCGAGATAAATACCAGAAAAACATTTTTTTATTATATTTTTGACGTCACTTACGATTGAAAAATCTAATTTTTCGACCGGAAGTGACATCGTGTCTGAAATACATCACTTCCGGTTTGAAAATCTCATTTTTCGACCGATGGTGTTGTCATACCAGAAATACGTCACTTCCGGTTTGAAAATCTCATTTTTCCACCGATAGTGTTGTCATACCAGAAATACGTCACTTTCTGTTTAAAAATCTCATTTTTCGACCGATAGTGTTGTCATACCGGAAATACGTCACTTCCGGTTTAAAACCTCGTTTTTCAACCGGGAGTGACGTCGTATCTGAAATATGTCACTTCAGGATTGAAAAACGGATTTTTTCGACCGGAAGTGACGTCATATCGGAATTACGTCACTTCAGGTAGAAAAATGATATTTTCAAACCGGAAGTGACGTATTTCGAATTCGTAGGGCCACGTAAGTAAGGTAAACGGCCCAGTTTCCGCCACCTTTAGGCCCAGTTTCCGCCATCTTCAATTGTTAAAAGGAATATGTTATTAAAAATATACCCCAGATAGAAAAATGACGTCACGGAGATGGCGGTACCAATGGTACGATATCCGTTTGACGGCACGTTTTTCGATCTGGGACGTATCGCAGCATTAATCAAGAGTAAACCGCTCTTCAACATGCCGTCAATTTCGTTTGTATTTAGCGAATACTATTTATTATTAGTATAAATTGCCATTAATGGCGGTAACTGGGACAGCGGAGGAAACTGGGCCGTTTACCTTAACTCCTGTACTCTCAACATAAGAGTACAAAAAAAGACACCTGTGCACGTGGTTTCTAGCAAGTAGTACTGCCAGGCTTCGATCGGCCGTCCGCTGTCTCAGATAACTCGACAGAAATTCCAAAGAGAAATATGCCCTTTGATCTTGCCGCTCCGATAAAACGTGGTGCATCGTAAACAATCTCGTTTTGCCTCGTCATTGCGCAACTATCGCGAGTGTCTCGTGTTTGCGATGGAAAATATTCGCCCTGGTACAACTCGAACGGCCTTGACGTCGAGAGCTTGCGAAGCCGGGCTTGGTCGTCTGCTTGTTTCTCGATCAGCTGGGCCGCAGTTATCGCTCGCCGGATGTCGGTGTCGACTTTCCTCGGTAAAAAAACATCACCGAAATGTCGCACCTGAACAACTCAATGGACATCCAAGGTCTGCAGGACATCGAGCCACCTTTCGGTGTGCATCTCTCCGGTGCTTACAAAAAGTGAGGTCGAAACTTTGTCTCACGCGAATTATTTTTGTTCGTCGTAACATAACCTAAGAAAAAATGACCCTGAAGATATCCGCATGAGGCTAAATTTCATCGAGCTGTAACGGCTGTGTTTTGCATCGCACACATTTCATTAGTTTCATTCAATTTATCAGTCATTGATCAAGTGCAAACTATTTGACACACATTCATTTTCTCCCCAGAAGCTTCTAAGCCCGTACACGAATGTCACTCATATGTTTTTTTTTACATATCATAAATCTTCAGGTGCAAATATCGCACTTCACTTTGAGAAAAAAATTTTACAAGCGAAGAATTTTTTTCTTCCCCAATGTGTGCGTTTTGGGAGACACAGCAACGTCTCGATGCCGAGTACTTAAAAAATAAAAATTTAAGCCCGCTATACCGAGTAGTCAAAACTGAATCGATGTTGTTCGAAAACAAAGCTTTGGTTTGGAATTTCTAGGACATTTTCATAATATAGACTTACCAAAGATAAAATTTGCTGTGCGGATATATTCGGAGTCGTGAAAAAACTTTGTTGTTACAGGAGCTTCGCCTATACGACGATCAAGGACAGACTGCCGGTTATCCTGACGAGAGTCATCGACACGATGAGCCGTGATAAAGAGGAGATCGTGCGAAAGTTTGGCGATGTTAGTAACGTAACTGTAACCAGAGAACGTATAGTTGATGCCTGCATTTTTTGTTTTGCTAAAACTTTCTGAACGATATTGAAGGCGGCTCCGGAAGAACTGAAACAAGTCATAGGCAGTCTCAGCAGATTGAAGAGCGAACTCATGACCAACAAACCACTGGCTCCGCTCTCCCTGGCTCACAGCGAAGCCGACGCCGACGCCGCTGTGTGGAATGAATATTTGAAGATCAGGGCCGAAGTCGAAGGCTGCACTCTCACTTGGTTCAATACTGTGTGGCTGCTGAGCGAGTGCTACATGTACAGAAGGTTCAATCAAGCTCTCATTCTTACGTAAGTATGTTTGAGACTATCGGCTCTGGGTGGAAAATGTTCAAAGATTTTGGATTGTCAGGCCTTACACTTTTTGCAATCCGCAGAGATAGGATTTTTTTTATAGACGAAATTGGTCTATGAAATTATTTTGGCCAAAATTGAAGGCTCGGTTCTCAGTTGGTTCAATACTGTATGGCTGCTGAACAAATGCTACGTGTACAGAAGAATCAATTAAGCTCCCATTCTGACATAAGTTTGTTTGAGAATATCGGCTCACTGTGCAAAGATTTTGAACTCACAGACCGTAATTGTTTTGCAATTCGCAAAGATAAGATTTTTTTTCATAGCCGAAATTTTATCCGATATGATTATGCAGGATTATTTTTCGTTTCAGAAAGTCGCTCGCGACTTACGATCCGTTCGAGAGACAGAAGCAGGACGGTTTCAAGAATTCCCTGAACAGCATAACGCTGCTGGCGCGTCACGCGATGGGTCTCTTGAGGAGAACGGAAAACGTCTCGACAGCCGAACGAAAGCACGAGTTGGTCAAATTATTGAAGCTCAATCTTTGGGGCAACAGATGCGATTTGTCACTGAGCGGCGGAGCCGAGAGCAATTCCGTGGGGAATCCCGTCGAGCTGCTGGATTCTTTCGAGGGCGATCTTCTCATCGACGATACGAAGATCGTTTGGGACGTGCTGAACAAGCCGAACAGAGCAATCGATCGGACGATCGTCGATATCGTCCTGGACAACGCGGGATACGAGCTTTTCACCGATCTCTGCCTTGCCGCGTTCCTCGTCGCTCACGGGCTCGCTCAGAAAGTACGATTCTACGTCAAACGAATACCTTGGTTCGTCAGCGACGTTAATCTTCACGATTTCCATTGGACCGTCGATTACATGAGAAACTCTTCCGACACGGATTTGAAGGCTTTCGGCGATATTTGCGCTCAACACTTAAAGAACAACGATTGGACTATCGAGGTACTTGTCAGGGCCATAAGACTGTTAAAAGAAAAGTTGAAAAATTAATATACCGGACTAGAAGTTCTTATGCAAAAACTGGTACATTAAATTTAATGTACAATTGTGATGAAAAATTACTATACTTTTTCATTGCAGTTCAGGTCAATTCTTAAAAATAAAGTATTTCCAATGTTTTTAATACGCTGAACATTAATTGTTCATGACAATTGTACATTAAATTTAATATACCAGTTATTGCATAAAAACTTCCATTCCGGCACATAAAATTTCATACGAATTTTGTTCACATTGTATTCATGGATGTGGAAGATTTGCAATAACCGCTATCGATCGTTCTTGCTTTCTTTCAGATGGAATCGTTCTGGACGGAGCCGTACGATTTCGGACAAATGAAGGAAAAATCTCCGGCTCTGTACGGAAAGCTCTCGGAAGCCACGCTGATCGTGATCAAGGGAGATTTGAACTACAGAAAATTGATGGCTGATATTAATTGGGAACACACAAAGCCACTGGAGGCCGTACTGTCGACTCTCGGCTTTCGACCCACGAATCTCGTCACGCTGAGAACTCTCAAGGCTGACGTTTGCGTCGGTCTCGCTCCCGGCAGAGCCGAGGAGCTCAGGGCGAAGGACGAAAATTGGATGATCACCGGAAAGTATGGGGTCATAAACGCTACTTCCGATGCTACCTGCCTTTGCACTGCTAATCAATAATCGTTTATACAAAAATTTCTAATCGTGTTTCCTCGATCGAGATTCGTCCTTTTTTTCTTTCGGTGGATAAATTTAACGTATCGTGCATCGAACCTTTATACGTTATTAATTAGGGAGACGACAAGTTACGCTCAAGTACATTTCGACGATAAATTAATGAAACAGATCAAGCTGTGGAAAAAAAATATCGTGTACATAATCGAAAAAAATACAGGAAACACCACCGAATCGTCTAGAGCAATGAGAAAAATCATCGAACAGTTCGAACGGATGAAACCGAAAGAAAATGAAAAATTACTCCGAATAATATTCATTTTTATTATACTTATGATAATTATGGTAATACAGTACCTAATAATAATGATATTAAGTATATTGTAAATACATGATAATAATATTCATCTGTTCTATAAACGTTTGTACAGTTATCTATCATAATTTATATCAAATAATGCGGAACAAAATAGTTCGAATGAAAGGATAAAATCAAACAAAAATAAATCCCGCGTCTCTCCCCTCGTGAAGATATAGAAATGAGAGACGCAAAAAAAACAAACTAAAACACCTAAATAGCAATTGGTTAGATTTATATTAAAGATTAATCAAATACTCGGTAGTTTACATGTAGTTTACAACGAGAGTTCACTCTTCTGAGTCGTTACTTCACGTGACTTTTTACATTGTTAGTTCGATCAATTATTTTCGTTTTTTTCTTCTTTTTTTCCTCAAATCTTATTCGCCCCGTTAAACATTCCCACTTTTGCAATGGCTCAGACAGGAGATGCGGTGAATTTTTTTAGCGCTCAATCACCGATCACGATGCAACGGAAATCGCAGTTAATGAAACAACGACGATAGATTTATCAGCGGGTCGTTAAGGATTAAAATAATTAAAACAAACAAAAATTGCGAGGGACGGACCAGAATTCGAAGCAATCCTCGAACTCGGGACATTAATTGTACGCGCTTTCCATCGCGGTACAGAAACCGTATCGAGATAATCGGTGATGCAACGATCGTAAGCTGACGAATCTGGCGGAAAAAAATTAACAAACACAAAATTTGAACATAAAAATCCAAACGACGTTTCTTTACATTTCTTTGGTTGCAAATACGAAAACCTTATCGGTTGGGGAAAAAAACATAAAACAAACAAAAAAACGAAACCCGATAGAGAACTTCTCAGATTGCATGGAATGGTCTCAAAGTAAAAGTATATAAAAGTTATCGCGAGGACGCGCGAGAGAGTTACCGGCGCGAGCTGTTGAATCAAGGACGGCGAGTGCGCGCACCCGCTGACGAGCGATAAATAACTCGGATCCGTTGTCGAGATGCCGATCGTCGATTGCCGTATTCTCATCTTTCACACACACGCACGGTATACAAACAGGATTTTCTTTGATACAAACAGATTTGGGTGCCTCGGCCGAGCGCAGCTAAATTTACAGTGTACAGTGAAATTTTTATACATTTGGCTCTGCGCCGACAATCGTCGTGTGATTTACAAATTGATAATGCATTATCTTCTAATTATCGAGGTCTGAGAGACGAGTGCGAGGAGGGTCGGTTAAGGATGCATCGCACGTGCATTCAAAGCCAAAAGTGAGATTTCGTGGGAATTTGAACACTATCTAATGGTACAAAAATCTGAAAAAAAGTATGAATGGTGCGAAAGAACATTCATTTTGCATAATAATAATGTCAAAAAGTTATTAAGAAATTGCTAAAAAAAAAAACTTGTTCAACAAATCACTTGTTCAATAATCACTGAATCTTTTTTTCTCTTTTCAAATAAATTCGGTGATTTTCTAGAAGCCACATGAATTTTTTCAGAATTCTCTTACATTTTTGAATTTTTCATTTTGAATATTTTTGTCATCAATCGCTTCGAAATTTTTTGTGTGTACTGTGGACGTGATTCCGCAACATCTTCGAAATTCGTACTTCCACATCAAATCAAATTTCAAATTATCGAAAAAAAAAATTGAAATGTAAGAAAATTCTAAAAAAATTCATATGAATTCTAAAAAACCGAGGAATTTATTTAAAATGAGAAAATCAAAGTTTATCGGATCTTTTTAAAAGCGATTTCTTTTTGTTAACAATTATTTTTGTAATAATTTGTTAACAACTTTTAGGCATTATTATTATGCAAAATCAAAAGCCTTGACATCATCAATACGGCTGATTTTTTCAGATTTTTGGCACATAGCGAAGTATCACTGTCCATTTAATTAAACTTTTGATTGGGAATGTAACTGTGAAGCATCCTTAATGAATATTCGTCGAGAATTCTATAGGCCACGTACGAAGAAACCGAAGGCGCATTCTCAAGCGAATAAACAAAAGTACGTAAAGACCCCGTTTAAAGACTACGTTATCAGGGGATCAATGTTATCGCAACGACAACACGTTTAATTCATGCACTCGTTGCCATTCTACCAGCGATTGAAATATCCTCATTTTTTGATACCTAAAAAAAATTGTTAAGTCTGGTGATATTTTAAGAGTCATAAGACTGGAATTTGTCGATCGGTTTTTTTTCCTCGAGTAAAAGCTGTTCCGCGGAGAAACCGCATGTAATAGCAATAACCCGAGAACAGTTGTAATCCGCCTGACATAAATTCCTAACCGGCGGAGTGTTTTAGCCGATCGAAAGACGATGATAAAGGAACGATGATCGTTCCACGGAAAACTATTTGACGTCACGGACAATTCGAATCATAGAACAAGTGCTTGGTTTTTTTCTTTTTCATACTATATTCATTTAATAATAATATTTCATGATAAAATCTCTCGGGACGCATCAACAGTAAAAGCTACAACACTGGATGCTCGATGTTTAACGAAGGATCGATGAAATACACTCTTGGCCAGCAAGCTTATTTCCTCAAGAAACCATTTCTCGTCGAACGTATCTCGTTTGCAGTTACACACTTTATGGCCAGAATCGATTACCTCGAACTTTCGCTGGAAGAAAAAATACTTTCGCCATTTACTGCAAAAACTGACGGTAAAATAAAAAATAGAAACTTGAACTTAATGTCTCGTGCGAAAAATACGTGAATAAGACCGGATGGACAATCGTGGATTTCGAAAAATGCGAGCTGTAAGGTAAAAAAAAACGAAAAAAACAATGATCGGTTGAAAAACGTTGACGGACGATTGTGCGATCAATGGATTAATCTACCGATTGTTCATCGATGAATCGTTTAAGGTCTCTTTTTTTATTTATAATCTTAGCAAACAGCTCGACATTTTTCGAAAGTCGTATAATCTCGAAACTTCGATCTATCGCGCTTCGATAATTCAAACGTCCATCGAACAATATGCCTAACGTTGTTTTATATATCGTTAATTATTTCATTTATAAATAATACTTTCATGAACTGTCTGTGCTTCATTGCCAAGTAGCGATGCTGGCGTCGAATCGAATGACTCACTATTATAAAAAGAGTTGCGGTAGATTTATCTTCCTCTTATATATTTTTTTTCGTTCTTTTTTTTTACTGACGTGATCACAAAGGGGGATGGTAACGGTATTTGGAAGTGTTTGCTAGAGAAATATTGTGCAAACTGTGGATACCAAGCGGATCGGCCGACAAGGTGAAAAGATATAACTTTTCGTTATTTGTTTTGTTTTGTTTTATCTCGTACTATACAACACACTTCGTCAAATTTGGCATGGCACAATCACCTCGAAAGTTGAGTCACACACGCACTTCGATTTCAGATATTAAACATTGGAACAATCGTCATCAATTTTTTCTTCTTGCTTTTTTTTAGTATTCGAAAAAAAATGCCGTTTGAGCTTCGTCAACGACAAATATATATGTAATATTCCGACGAGTTTTTTTTTTTTTATAGATCGATACAGATGAATTTGGTCTGAGATATGATCGATCGTACGCGATTGTAGCTAACGGTCATACGGCAACAATGATGATTTTTTTCATTCACCGTTCACACTATAGTATCCAATACCTTCGTACCTTGTATACTTCTATAGTTCCGTGAAACGTATTTTTTTTCTTTTTCCATTTGTCTGTGTTTCGATTCGTTCATTACTTCGTAAATGCTGCGAACACGGCCCACAGTACGGGATTTGCGTTCGGCTTGGCAGCCTCCGCCTCAAAATCTAGGTCCAACAGTGTTCGCACCCGCCGCATCGCCACCTCGTAATCGTCGTCGGAGAGAGGCGCGAATGCGTTCTCAAGCACGTCGGCGGCGTGAGCCAATATCACTAATGCTAGCGTCCGCCGATCCATGCGACCGGCGTCGTTCACCCAACGACAGAGTACAGCTTCCTGTATCTGAAAAAGAGATAAACATTTTTTTTTTTACTGTTTGTTGGTTACCAGATTTCTCATCGAGCAATATTCGAAATACAAATGTGTCTGATAACGACTCAAGTCTTTCGATAAAAAAAATAAATAGAAAATAAGAAAAGCGGTGAAGATTCATTAATTTTAACTTGACTCAAATTCTATTTAATTATGCTTCCTCATGGAGGAAGCTTTGTTTTTATGGAAAAAAATAGAGACTTTAATGAAAACGTGTTCAGAATGGTCCAAAACATCGGAAAATCATATTTAGAAAAAATGTCTGGATATGTGTAGATATGAGTGTCTCAGATCCTAAAAATTGGAATTCATATAACTTGAGAACGGCTTGAGCTATAGAGCTGAAATTTCTAAGGTAGGTAGAGGGATGAATCCTCAATGTTTGGTTACATCTTTAGTAAAATGCTTTCGCTCATCGAATTAAAAAAAAAAAATCATGTGTCTATTGTGGTCTACAACAAGAAACACATAATATGATATATAATGACTGGGTTGAAAAAGCTAGATAAAGTAGCATCATTTGGATTTCTTGAGTAAAAATCGAAAGTGCTAGAAAAAATTCGGGAGCGCATAATTCCATTTATTTTTACGCGCCGAACACGATCCCAACAAAGCGAAGCGCGACGTTGGTGCATTTTTCGCTCTGAACCTGAATCGGCCAGTCGTGTTGCATAAAAGTCAACGACGACGTCGATGATGATAAGCGTTAAAAATTGAAATTTTCATATCGCTTCCTCGTAATGATCCTGTATTCGCGAAGTTTCCTCCATGAGGAAGCCAAAAAAACAGAAAACGCTTTCTCATATAAGAAGCTTCACGAATAAAGGAACATTATGAGAAAGTCATATAAAAATGTAAATTCTCAACTTCTATACAGAAGCGATATGAAATCTTCAATTTTTAACTTTCATATCACTTTTTTATAATGACCGGAGAATTAAAAATCTGGGACACGCGTGTCCCGTTTGCACCGAATGATACACAATCGGACTAAAGTTGTACAGAAACTACCGCGTACACGGAACGACGCTCTAAAAAGCCAATCGAGTAGCGGGCAGCGTTGCTCGTCTATTCGTCCGTCAGATAAGATAGCGTTTCCTCTGATTAAACCCGACAAAACGCGAAACATTAACGTTTTTAGTCCGCACGGAAAAATCGGCAACCGAACGGAGATGGGAATCGAATGAGCGACTGACCTTTTTAACGAGTCGTGTCTTTGCCAAATTATCGGTCAGCGGATGGGTCGTCATGTCGAAGAGAAGAAAATTTTGTTTCTCGGTTGTCAAGACGCCCTTTTCAACGAGATTCTTGGCTAATCGTTCCCTCACGTTTTTCAATTGGTATCTCAGCTTCAGTGGGTTCCACGTCTCGCCTGTAAGTGAAAGAAATCCATTGTACGAAGACCCGTTCGTTTTATCAATTGCATGTAACGATGTGTGTGTGTTTTTTTTTAAATAATAATCGAGAACTCACCACTGAGATATTCTATCCAACTCTGCACTGGCTCGGGCGGATCGTATTCTCTCAGTCGCTTTATTGCCTCGTCGAGTAGAACGTCGCCCGTTGGTGCATCGTTTTTTAGGATCAGCTTTCTCGTCAGCAAACCCCTCTTTCGCATTCCCGCTTTTTCCAATTCGACCCGACCTCTGAGTCCCAATTCGGCCAGTATGCAACCGCGCAGACCCGAACTTATGCAGTCGTTCCAGAATGATGTGTAACCCTGAAATCGCAATACAGAGAATTAATCGGTTGCGCGGCCGGTGATATTTTTTCAATAACAAATTAGCATGAAATAATGAACGTACGACCATTGTAAATTATTCTAATGAAGTAAAGATAAACGAAGCAACTGTGAAAATATTATTTCCTCTTTCATTATTTTGTCTGTTTCGAGAAGCGTTTTTCAAGATTGTCAACGATTTTTACGGTCATCGATATTTCTTGGGATTTCGAGAAAACTACCTAATTCGATTTCGAGAGATAAATTCTGATAATAATATTGATATTATGGAAGTCTGCGTGTACAACCAATTTTTGGAGCAGCTTAAAAAATCAATGTAATTTGAATCCTCGACAACACTGCATTGTCACTATCGCCAAACCCTCCTTGCTTTGAAAAATCTTGTATAGTCAACATCCTTTGTATTTCCAAAGATCAAAAGGAAAAAATATATATATGTAATTGTGTCTCAAATCTATGTCCCTAAATCGTTTCTGGTCTCATTTGCCTTATTCGCATCAGGAATCAGGATGCATCAGTGCAGTCTCATCGAACGAATTCATACTTCCATTCCTCCGTAAACCGTACTCTACCAAGTATTCTAAACTTGGCATCAAAATGGAATGACAACACTTTTAAACGAAAATAAAAAAAATATATTTGTGTCCAAAATCTACGTCTCCAAATCTTTCCGTATCTTGTTTACCTGATTCATTGTTGTTTACCTGACAGCAGAAACTGATGCATCAGTTCAGTCTCATAAAAAAAAGGTATTATATTTATTAGCCGATACTAAATATTATTTAAATCTATGCAATGTTACTTATAAACAATAAATAATCTACACCCCTAAACATTTTCCTGTCTTCCCTGAATTGTACCAGAAACCTGATGCATCGATTCAGTCTCATCAAACAAACATCCTCTGTTCTACAAATCCGTCATGAAAATGAAATGAATGTTCCAAATCCGTCATGAAAATGAAATAACAAACCTTCGAAACAAAACCAAAAGAAAAAACAAAATGTATATACATTTGTCTTTAAAATAAAAGTCCCCAAACCCTTTCCTGTCTTGTTCGCCTGATTTGCAGCAGAATTCCGGTTCATTGGTCCAGTCTCATCGAACGAAACTCCTCCGATCTACAAATCCTCGTTCACACTTCTCTCGCTACATAAATCTTATTCTACCGAGTGCTCCAAACTCGGCATGAAAATGGAATAACAACACTTTAAAACAAAAAGAACAAGAATAGATATATAAATTTGTCTCCGAAATCAAAGTCCCTAAACTGTTTCCTGTCTTGTCTGCCTGATTCACAACAGAATTCCGATTCAGCGGTCCAGTCTCATCGCCCAAAGCTCCACCGATGTAGAAATCCTCGTTCACACTTCCCTCGCTACGTAAACCTTAATCTACCGAGTGCTCCAAACACGACATGAAAATGGAACAACAACACTGCGAAACGAAAATAAAGAAAAAAAACCTCTTTATCCTTGAGTCCAAGGAGCAGGACCTCCTCCATGAGTGTGAGTCGTGTGGCTTTGTCGGAGTCCTCGTCGACGGTCGGATTACAGTTAAGATCCTTCTGTGAATTACTGTCGGAGTCCTGTTGATGCCCGGCCGACTGTTCGTTGTGGCCTCCACCCTGATCGGGCGAGCCATCCTGACCGAGAGCGCTGCCACTGCTGCTGTTAACCACTCGTCGCCGTTGCACCAATCCGTCCGTACGGTTCATCGTTCGACCGCGTTGAAACTCGTTGTTGTCGACGCGGCAGTGATCGGGAGTATCGACTAGTGTGTTCACGACAATGATAAATCAGTTGCGGACAGGTGCGTCATTAAACGAACGATAAACACGGTACTGTTGACGCTTCGATCTCCGATACGACATATCTTTCCAAAATGGCCAGCTGCTCTTCTTCCTCTTGTCCTTGCGGCTGTCGCCCATAGAGGGCATCTGCCAAATGGCCGGCTATTCGTCCCCTCCCCGGCGAGCACTATCGTGGGATAATGGATATACGCTTAATGCTGCAGCCGAACGGTGCTGCGCCGCGCGGAGAACGGCGAACTTCCGGTCAAACGAGGGTTTCCGGCGGGAGCGCCGGATGGCGCGACGCTCACCGAAACCCCGGCTGCTCGCTGCCCGACCAACGGTTGTGCAGGAAACGTCGGCGAAGACGGGCTTTTTGTCACCCGACGGGACAACCTGTCACGAGAGCTGTGCAAATTGTGTTT
The DNA here is from genome assembly GCA_030522665.1 of Ichneumoninae sp. A BG-2022a. Classification (NCBI taxonomy): domain Eukaryota; kingdom Metazoa; phylum Arthropoda; class Insecta; order Hymenoptera; family Ichneumonidae; species Ichneumoninae sp. A BG-2022a. The sequence continues at coordinate 13,587 of JAPYZC010002244.1, forward strand.
TATTCGTTGTGAGTGACGATTCAATTGAGGAGGTTGCAGCGCTTCGCACTAGTCAATTGAGTGCTACATTTTTAAAGTCGTTCATCCAAACTTTTAGACGTGTATTTATTATAGTGGATGGCGTTTGTATTATAGTGGATGTCCTTAACCTAGAAAAGCATGATTTGCAATGGATTCGCAAAGAGATTCGTCGGTTTGTCCTAATTTTCGAAAAGATACTTATTCGTTCAGTATTTTCAAACCTCTCGCCTTTCCTTTTACAAAAGGCCTTGCTCTGTCCTGTAAGGGGACTAGAGACGTTTAGCCGACAATCCAGTCACTCTAGAGTGTGTATAACAAGGCTACAACAATAAAGTAAACTGTTGTCTTTATGGTGAGTATGTATGTCAACATTATTAAGTAGGATAATGCATTATAAATGCTGATATTGTGTATGACAATCTTGTTATTGCCATTTGTACTAAATATTATTACCACAACAAAACGTAAAGGACAGCCTTTTGTTTATCCATTGAAGAAATTCTTTTGTAAACGGCTGTAATTTTTTAACGCGAAATACTATCGAATATCTAGACGGTGAATTTGTAGAGAATCTTTGAAGGATGTTAACGAGCCGTAATGCATCAAAACAAAGCGCAAATTACTTATTATTCTTTGAAAAAACTGAACAAATATTTACTTCTTCGGATATTAGAATAAATCAGTTAATATTTTTGCAAATCCATTGTAATTAATGTTTTTCAAGGTCAAGGACGTTTGATGTAATACAAATAACCAACCATTATAATCAATAGTTTTTATAAGCAATTGTAAAAATGTATCACTCATTTGACTAGTGTGAAGCGCTCCAACATTTTTAAGGTAGTTACTGTAGAGCAAAGTAGTCAAACGAGTGCAACATTTTTACAATTGTTTATCCAAAACTGTATGCATTTGTTGACTGTAAAGGACGTTGATTTGTATCAGTTCGTGTGTCCGAAACGTTTTTATACAATTTCGGAAAAAAATGCATTCAAAATATTTTGAGGTCATGTTGATTTTTAGCCGCATCTTAAGGCAGCGAACCGGCGGTAGTTTCCGGTTTAAACCGGAAGTGGGAGCCATGGAGGACCTGCCGAACATCGTGAGTACCGAATGATTATTCCTAGGCCGAAAATTAAATACGAACATGCTCGGTTCATTTCGCCGATTGTTATTAGATTCATTTGTGATGTCCCTAGCAAGTTGATGGACCGCAAACGGACCGAAAAACGGATACGTCCGTTGGGGAACAAAACGGACCGTAAAAAACGACAAAACGGACTGTACATTTTTTGTTGGCATTTGGTCTTTTTTCTGTTGCGGAAACAGAAAATGGACCGAACGTTTTTTTCGAAAAATTTTCTTTGGACCGTTTTCGGTTCCCACAACCGAAAAGGACCAAGATCGTATTTTTATTCTGTCCTTTCATTAAAAACATAATTAAAAGCAAAATAACAAAAAAAATTTAAAAACTTAGCCAACATTTTTTATAAAAAACGTTCCGCAACCGAAAAAGGACCAATCCAAACGTACGGTCCGTTTTACCGTTTTTGTGGTCGGTTTCGTTCCCCAACGGACGTGTCCGTTTTTCGGTCCGTTTTTTAGTTTTTTTCCCTAAAAGCAGCCGTACGTCAACTTGCTAGGGGTATTAAGGTAGTACTAGCGCAATGACTGTCGCCGCCTAAGTTTGAGAGGAATAAAAGAGAATTACAAACACTTCTCGATCGGATAAAAATCTGAAAAAAA